>JBBPNX010000054.1:0-53022 GCA_038091155.1 Harrya chromipes
CCCCCGAACAACGAAAGCGCCAGTGTCGGTAACGATGTCAACCCCCCAGAGAATGTGACAACAACTCGCCAACTCTACGAGTTCATCCACAAGTCCATGAGAATGGCAGACATGAACCAGATGTTAGCGGAGGAGGCCGATAAATTAGAGCTCCTTCTCGATAACTGGAACACCTCACCGTGGTCTACATGCAGGAACTTAAAGACCAACCGGAATTGTGGGACGGGACTGCAAACATGCCCAAAAAAGCCCGCAAGGCCCGCATGAAGTACCTAAAAGCAAGACGGCGAGAAAAAGGTATCGAGCGATGGGAAGCAGATTGGGCCGACTGCGAGCAGGTTGGAATGGAGGGCCCGAGGCTGGAAGACTTTGTGTACGTGCGCGCCGGCTTAGGAGTGATCACCATGCTGATGCTCATTTTGTTTTTTTTTCCGGCAGATCTGATGAAGAGCTTCCATCCAGTCTGGAGACGACGCCCACGAAGAGTGTCGCTGGGGCCGATGCTGACCAGGACGAAGCCGAGACCGATGAGGAGGCCACCTTTCCGGCATTGCTTGTAGCCAGTGGGAGCGGTACCAGAACGACGAGGGCGACGGGGGCTGAAGTGAACGCACCTGCCGACTTTGAAGAGGTCCAGCAAAGGGCGCGGGTGAACAGCTGTCGCAGAAGCGAGAGGATAAAAGCCAATGCAAGGAGGGTGGCGGACGTAGGGGTGGATGTAGGTGCAGGTGCGAATGACGAAGAAGATCCCCAGGCAGGTAGAAGGGCCAAGGGACGCGGTAAGAGGAGGGAAGTGGACGCAGACACCGATGCTGATGAGGCTAATGGTCAAGCAAGACGTCCAAAGAAACGACTCCGCGCGTGAATTGCTGATCTTCCCCTGACTCTAAATTGGACATTGTCCTCGGGGCGAAGTCTCCCTTCCATCCCTTTTTCTTTCATGAATTCACGACTCATTGCATATCTTGGATGTAAACTGGATCGATGTCGAGATATCATTTAGCAAGCACCTCGAGCATGTATCCCCATTTACGTTTTACGCATAATGTACAAAAATACAACAAAGATCTTCGGTCCGCAGTCCAAGGTTCACAATATGTTTACATAGCCCTCGGCTTCGTCGGCGATCAGTGCTGTTGATCCTGAATATTTCATCCTGTGGTCTTGCTTGGTCTGGCGACAATGTCCGCACAAGGCCATTTGACCAAACGGTGCGAGGGGGGACGATTACTAGTAATAGTCGAGCTGAGGTCTTCCTCTACGCGGATGGTCACTATCCAAGGGATAGTGGGGTTTCTCAGACAATACGTACCCCATCAACGCACTCATGATGCCAGATGGGCTGCGAACTCGTCACGATACTGCAAACGAGCGACATGTTAATGATTGAACGGCCCATGTTCGTAGTCGCTTCCAAGAGTGCATCAAAGTTGGAGCGATCGTACAAATTGCACGTGCACTAGGCCTGGACACGAACACCACAGGCCTCAGTAGACCACACATTGAGCAAGTATACATGGGACGCAGCGGATTTTGCCATAGAACTGGCACATTGTCAATCAAGGTATATACAAACGAGAGTATGAAACTGGACAAAGACAATACATACATGTCCGGGAAGGAGGCGGCCCGGAAGTGTCCGTGTGAGAAAAGATGTGTCAACAGGTAGTCATTTGTCGTTGAACACCCTGGCTCAATACTCAGTACTCAGGCCTCAGACCTCAACCTCAAGCTCCTGGCTCGAGGTGACTGACGTATGTACAATTGATGTTCAACGTTGACCATCAATTGTTCGTACGTCCGAGTCACTTCGCGTGAGATCACGGGAGGAATCTGTTGGGAAATTCTATAAGACGCCTACAACCTCGGTATTGATCGACTTACTCCCTTGAGTGAAGCCATGACGACTGTCATTCAATCGCTCTCCCGGAAGTACCGGGGGACACGAATGGGGTCGAGAAATCTGCGTGGGAGGTGAGCAGACAGCTCGGTGGTGCTCAGGACTTGGCACAGGGAGTAAAACCGGTGAACATGAGGAGTTGAGGCCTGAATTTCTTTCCTCGATTTTACGACGTCCTTGTTCACTGGATGTCTGCTCAAACGTCGTTAGGCTACACTTTCACTATATCGGATAAGCACACGAACAATCACATCTGCCTTAAGTAATTTGAGGGACTGGCATGTGTCTCCAATTGCTCTTGAAGTCCCTTCACGGAATTCGAGGTACTCTTGACGGAACGTCTTGATCCTGCATACACGAGATTGCAAATCGCGTGTTGTCGTTTTAAGGCTGCAAGAGATGTGAATAAGGTAATGCCATAGAGTGCAGTGAAACAGATTCACATTGCGAGAGCAGTTCCGGTCCGCAGCACAAAATCAGGCTCTATCAGGAAGCCATCAACGACAGCTTTATTGAAGAATGTATCGGTTCCATCCATGAGTTCCTCCAATTCCTTGATTCTGCTGCTAGGTAGGTAGGTCCGGCAAGTGTTTATGAGAAGAGCGAGTAGGGATATGAGGGCCACAACGAATCCGAAGATGTTTGAGAAGGTTGAAAACGTGCTCGACGCCATAGTATTCTTCTCGAGGAGGACTATGAAAACTCGGTAGGTTCGAGGTCACTGCTGCGCACCGACCCTATAAGAACATTCTACATCCTGTGAACACGTTACGACCACGAGCCTGAGGCTGTATGTATACCACACGAAGAAGTCGTGCTCGGCTAGTTTCTGCCAATCTATGACGACCGAACTCATAACGTTGGTTGTCTGTGGGCTTGCGTCCGCCTATGCGGGTGTTGGTACAAGACAAACTGATTCAAAGGTTGTGGCTGTGTTCTTTATTACTCTTCATGAGTCTTTCGAACATTCATGGCCGCACTCCAGAAAAATTGTTAGATCAGGAGATCTTTTGGCGAGATAGATACTACTTTTTCAAAAGAAAAGGGTACACGCTTCGCCCGCGCTACCATCCCAAGTGGCAACCGTCCTGGAGATTTTCTGTGAATCCATTACTGACCGAATTTGAGGACAGCATCTTTCAATGGGTAAGCCACATCGTCGTCCCCGTGAGATAGCTCATTCACAGACACTCTAGAAAGCGGAACTTCTTGATGCTACAGAAGAAAGTGGAGACGGAAAGGACGTGTTCATTAAGCGGATTGATTGTCGAACTCATTCCCATGAAATGAACATCGCTTCACGTTTAGGATCATCCAAGAGTCGCGAAGATGAGAGAAATCACTGCGTCCCTATTCTTGCCACCTTTTCGGATGACCAGGATCCCTGGTATCGGTACATCGTCATGCCTGTTCTTCGCCCTTTTGATAAACCGAATTTCACATCGCTCGGGGAAGTCGTCGATTTCGTAAATCAGACTCTAGAAGCCAGTTTCTTTACTATCCTGCGTGTATTTGTTCTGACTGTTGGGTACAGGGACTCGTCTATATACATCAACAAAATGTGGCACACCGGTGGGTATCTTAGTGCTTCCAATGGCACCTGATCGTGATGTATACAGTGATTGCGCCGCAGAGAATATCTTGATGGATGCTTCGAATCTCTACAAAGACGGTTGGCATCCGATGAAAACCTGGTTGGCTCGCAATGGTAGAGATGATCCGCATCTTAGCCGCAGGCGTTCCGAAGTCGAGATTAAATATTACTTCATCGATTTCGGTCTATCAACGCAGTTTGCTCCAGACCAAAACGAGCGTCTTGTCACTGGGCAGCTCGGCCGAATACGGGCACCCGAGCAGACTTCTGGATCACCCTACGATCCGTTCAAGCTAGACGTGTATTACCTCGGACATGTTTATCAAACGAAGATTGTCGCAGTAAGTTGTCCAGTTGTTTTCCCCCTCTTCAACGTGACTCCTTCAAACAGGAATTCAAAGGGGTGGAAGTGTTGGATGATTTAGCTCGCTTGATGACGAAGCTGAACCCAAAGGACCGTCCTAGTGCAGAAGAAACTCTGAAGATTTGGAATAGTTTGCAATCGCTTCCCTCAATACCTCCTCGGTGGACGAGGCTGCGACCTACCAGGGAGGAAAGACCGATCGAGCGCATCATGAATGATGCACTGGACGTTGTTGGTATGGTCCGGGGATCCATGGGAATCTGAACTGGAATGATTTGTAGCGTGCATGCTCTGAGCGCAACTTGACACTACCATCCACATGACGCTTCATTAGGTGAGCCTATTTCAGTTCTTTACCACAGAAATTCGTCTTATGGAAAAAGGAATAGATCACAGTAAACCTATACCATTGAATTTACGTTTTCCATATTACTTAGGCATTCACTGAGTCCTGCGTGCTGCATCAAGCATCCCACATTTGTATTCTGCATTGACCGCAATACTGTCTGTTGTACGGTGACTATCATTGTTGCTCTTACGAGCGTCTCGCCTCTCCTTCTTAGTGTTTGATCCCGATATCCATAGGAGGCTACCAATATGATAGCTTTGTGCCAGGCCGTGACTCGTCGCACCTAAGAGCGATATGGTTCGGAGCTGATGAGCGCCAAATCGATAGTTGCTTGACCACCACCTGAGTCCCATCCCAACTCACGGGGTCGGATGTACACGCGCGAATTCGAACACGAAAATGTTCATCATCACGGTCTATGCTGAGCTTCGTCTCAGCTGCACTCAACCCCGGGTACTCGTAGCCACGGAAAGAACAGAAGTAGACTCTGACATTCGTTGAACCAAATTTCCCGATTGTTTTGTTCACTGGCCGGGTGCAGTGATTTCGTGCAATGGGTCCACGCATTGTGAGATTAAGCACTTATGATAAGTCGGAAGAGAGCATTAATTCGTACGGCGAAGAGCGTGGAAGCGCCTCATCAAGGAAATTTGGGACGATGGTAGGTCACGCCTAGATAGCGGAACCCTAGAGCGCGAACTCACTGAGGATAGCGGTTAATTAAATCGGACGTACGCGGGCGTGGAACGTCAACCCTGAGAGCGGCAAGAAAAGTCCCCTGAAACACACCTTTGGAGTGGAAGGGGAGCAAGGCACGATATTAACGTTAACCACGGCGTTGCATCAGTAATCAGACAAATTCAACTCTCTGTGATGTGGCAGTCTATCACTGGTTACCGGGAGGGACTTGCTTAAAATTTTCAGCATACCCAAAAGCCTGCGACTACACTCACCGAGATGGACCATCATCAAAAAAACCTGGATACGACAGGATCCGAACAAAAAGAAGAATGGCATTTTGGTTGACAAGAGTGTTGGTTACCGAATAACACTGCACCTTCAAGTTCCTAAAACAGACGCAAGACAAGTATAAAAGAGTAGTGAATTGAAAACTGAAAAAGCAGTTTACTGCCAGTTACATCGTGGAAGAAACACAAACTCATCATGCAGCTCAAAGCATTCAACTTTTGTCTCATAGCGCTCTTGCCCCTCTTCATCGCGAGCTTGGGGCAAGCGAATCCAGTGGGTCTCGCTCGCCGGGAAGATCTTGAAGAATTAGGGCGTGGTGGCTATAACAGAGGCCTGGGTCAGTAAGATTCCATGAAATGTTTCGGAATCTGGCTGACATTCACAGAAGGTGTCCTTGACAGTCGTGAGGAGTTACAAGCTGATGGAAGGGGCGGCTATAACAGAGGTCTGGGTCACTAAGATGCCAAAGCACGCCCGAAGCCCACTAACATCAATAAAAAGGTCTCCTTGAGCGTCGTGAGGAAGATTTGCAGACTGACGGACGGGGTGGTTATAACTGAGGCTTGTGCACGACTCAGTCAGTGTCTGGCTAAAATCAGATGTGGTATCACTAGCGGGGCCGGTGGTTGGGTTAATGGTCTATTATTCCCTGGAGTATTCTCACCTGGGTAACCTTCCTTTGCAAGACTTTCTGGGTGTCGGTTTTCGGCTTCTGTTAGCATTCAGAGAATGATGTTCCTCGACTGAAATTTATTCGTGTTTTCCTTTGTACGACTACTGGAACCCAGTCTAAGATAGTCTGGCTTTGAACACCCAGACGAGAATTCTGTAGATCGGTTTGGAAAAGCAATAGACACTAGGATCACAGTTGTTCAGGGACGAACCTACTTACTCATCACAAAATGTCCGAGCCTTGGCCACAACTCTGGTTTAGTACGATGCATCATTTACCGGGAGGGTTCGACACACATCCGTCTGCATGAACACTTGCAGCTGGAGAGTTGATCTGGCGATGTGAGTTTCCCAGGATCGGTCGTTGGCATTCGAGGCGTCGCGATCCTGACACAGGTCGTTGGAGACACGGGCATCAAAGGATGATTTGGGATCTTTGACTCGGAACCTATATCGAAAAGATGAGGCGGTTTGCAACGGGAGTTGGAAAGTACATACTGGTACGATCATCGTGACCGTTGAAAATTTAAGCTTTGACGAGATGGATATGGTTTAAATGCGAGGGTAATGGACACTCACACAAGGCAGAGTGACTCGGAGGGTGACTCGAGCCAAAATTCAACTTCTTCCGAGAGGCCCGAACGTGAACAGAACATTTAAACTTGTCCAAAGAGTGACAAAGACATACGATATGTTGTATCGACTCGGAATTTGGTTGCAACCCCGTCAACGGGGCCGTGTGATTGGCTTTCCATCCGAACCGACCCCACGAGCGCTTACATCCGTTCATGTGCTCCGTATCACAACACGTTCGCGGTTGCATAGACAACTTGAAATGGCCATCCGTCATGGAGTGGTGACGCGTCGGACCTCCAGAGTCTCCGAATCGCGATCCTGCAGTGACGAATGCACCCTTTGAACCTGAACATGGGCACACCCTCGTCTCTCGTGCATCTGGCGGTCTTCCGTGAGTCCCCTCGTCATGGTCGCGGTGCCAGTTGTGTTGGATTGGCGACATCAAATCCGACGCAAAGCCATCTTGAGCAAGCACACTGACCGTGCCATTGACGCCGGGCATCATGATCGTGGAAACAGTGGAAGCAGTGCGAAAAAGGCACGACGGCACGCGTTTGCGTCGGAAATGCATCCGCGACGTCGGGTCCAGGTACCGGACACGATCCCAGATTTATCCGTCGGGGCGGGGGCCTCTGAGAAACATGCCCCGGTAAGTGATCATGATGGACGAGCACTCGTGGGGCGTACGCCACTGTCACGCAAAGCCACTGAGAACGATAGCCAGAACCCGATCAGAATGGAAATCTTTTGCTGCCGAAAAGCTGTGAGGCTGCAGCCCCTGTCTGGTCATCGGATGAAAGGCTGCATTCTGTAACCCCATGACCGACACCCTGCTGCCGGAAGGACGTTCAAGTTGCGCGTTACGTCGGGTTTATGAAACTCCTTGACAGACGCTCAGAGAACAAGCTATCATAGAAATTCAAAAAGTACATATGTACCATCCGTAATCCTATACCAACACCATCATTAAGATCACTCCGTCTATGTTACACTAGCGTACAACCTACTTTAACCATGACCAATTCAAAGGACAGAAAGAAGCATAGCGTGGTCAACATATATACAGGGGTTCGACATAGATTGCATAAGAGGCTCGAAGAAGAAGAAGAAAGCATAAAGACGACATTTGCAACGGATTCACCGCGACGCCGCCACGACGACGTACGCCAACCACGGTTGGGTACTCAACACGTACCACCCCAGCGCAGCGGGTGCCCCGAGTACGACCATCGCCAACAACATCGCCTATGCGCGCCGGTCAGAGAGGAAAGGAAGACACGCAGAGCGAGCGTACCGTCATCAAGAGTCCAATCGTATCCGCCAGCCGACCGAGCGTCGCCTCGTGCAGCGTCGACCAAACGTTGTCGAGCGCGGTGACGAATCGGAGACGGCGGTCACGCATGGCGCGCGTGCCCTTGGATGGTGTCGGTTCTGTGCGCATGACATTGGACGTGGTGGGTAGAACGGGAGGAAGACGACGCACCGAACAGTTTCAGAACGCCCTCGGACTCTGTGAGCACCCGGATCGCGAGCGGGGAGAGGTACTCTGGATGGACGGGATCGAATGGGGCGCGGCGACATGGGTCGATGGGCTGGGATGCGGCGCCTCGTGTCAATACACCACCGAGTGGGGAGAACGCCTACCGCACAACCCCGGAGGGTCCATTTTGATTTGACGCGCGCGAGCGAGAGCCGACCGGCTCGGTCGAGCGGAAAGTCGGCTACGAGCGCGCTGTGACGCATGACGAACTCGGTTTCGTCGCAGCCGGGTGTCCATCCAAGGTAGAGGTGTACGCGGACGTGTCTATCATCGATGTCAGACGCGCAGCGGGTATGGTAGGACGGTGGACGCACCTCGGAGGCGGCGTCAGTGGAAGCGTTTTGATGATCTTCCACATCCCGTTCAAATGCTCCTGAGGCGTTTTGTAAAACAGAGCCGCGATCCCGTCGAAAAACATCGTCGTTGTTGTGGCACAACCTTGGTCCTTGGCACTCACCGGGAGGAAAGAGGACGGGCGTTCATCCAGGTCCGAGCTCAACATGATGGAGCCATATGTATCGTGATACTCTGAACGATATTACGAGAACTGTTGCGTGAGTTGTTGTACTGGAGAAAACAAGGTGTTCATGGTAACCACCAAACCAAGGAAGGACATCGTTGTTGGTCGCCTTGTACTGGCCTTGTCTTGACGTCGGGTTGTCGACTTGGCTTTCCGAACAGGACTTGAATCATGCATCAATATTAATGATGTGGAGATGTGACATTCTCGTATACGCTCCGAGTTGCACAAGGTTTTCCCACGGCAGCACCAAACAGGGATAGCCCGAAACTGCGAAAATACAGATTCCTGAATCATCCTGCTAGGAGTGGTAAATTATTCAACAATGGTAAGTGTGTGATGCTGCAACAACCATCTACATAGGCCTATCCTAAAAGAGAACCATCCGATAAATAATCAAAACAGGGAGCGACAGCGTATAGGTGGCTAAATAGTTCGTGACGAGTAAGTACGAGTGTACGTGAGCGATCGGATCCATGAGGTCAGTAGAGTGAGTCCGTCGGAGATGAGGGTAGGTAATATCCCGCACGCGGATAGATGAGCGTCGAGAGAACAAGTACAGAGGCGACGCATGTCCGAGGCTATAGAAGACAGGGGTATACCGGCGCGCTATGTTTAGAGGGTGATGAACCATCCTGCGAGGACGACCATGGCGAGCGTGGGTGACATCGACAGACCGGCACTCGCTGCGGCACCACTGCTTCCCACACCAAACGGTGAAGAACTTGAAGACGAGCTCGAGGGTAGCGGAACGCCAGTACCCGAGCTGAATGGGATTGACCCTGATGATGATGACGAGTTGGCTGAAACACCGCTTTGAGTTACCAGTCCCTGAGATGCCACAACTTAAAATAGACGTACTGGAGCTGCTCAGTCCGCTGGCAAGTTGAGCAAAGCCGACAGCGGGGGGATTCGCTTGGAAGACAGAGTACACGTTCTTGAGGAAGGTGTCACCGACGATCCAGGACGGGAGACCATTACTATTCCCGACAGTGGTGCCAACGTCGAAGATACCACCGGCACACATCGCCTTGGAGCCTGATCCACTGACCGTTCCTAGATTCATATCAGCGGTGCTGATGTCCCAGTTAGTGCCACCGAATGACATGGAGATGGTCACGGAGGTGCCACATGCTGTATATCCAGGGGGAGCATGTGAGTGATATGTGAAGCATTGGTGACTGAAGGCACTTACGGAAGGAGTACAATCCCTCGTATTGGCCGGTCAAAGCCTGTGAACCAGGGACATTCGACCAAATCTGTGCGACGAGATCGGATGGACCCCCGATGAGAGTGGTACCGGTGTCGATGGCGGCGAGACCTTCACTGCTTGAGACGGAGATAGTGTTGCCCTGGACGGTGATGGCTACAGACGATGAGTGACCGAAAAGGTGATACATATCCGGACGAACACACATTTGACCTGCTGGAGCCAATAGGAAGGTGTGGAGCCACTTGGCATGTCGATGAATTCGATGCTTCCCGAGTACAAGCTGGTGTTGGTACCTCCGAGGGTGAACGTGCCACCTGGGGCTGCGTTGATGACCTGGGACTGATCCACGTAGCGCTCGAGGTAAAAGCTGAAGACGGGCGAAGACAACTTGTTTTGGCTGTAGAGCGTCTCCCAAAATGGCGTTGTCTGGAGTGCAGAGATAGACTCGAAGCCAAGACCGATGATGCCAGACAGATTATCCGTGAGTAGGTCGGAGGAGGTTTCTGTGACGGAAACTGGAGAGAGAAGGGTGAAAAGAGGGTGGTAGGAGGAATGGGGAGCGACGTACGGAGGACCTGGTTCATCGTGAACCCGGCAAAGGTGACGGTATCCTGAGAAGTATAACCCAATACTTCGCCGGAACCATAAGTGATGTCGACTGGGGACGAGCCATTCTTGTATGACGACGATTTGGAGGGGTTGAAGAGGGGAATACCAGTCCCACATGCGCTGCATTGCGTCGTGGCAACCCATAGATCAGAAGAGCCTAGCAATGGATGAGATGAAATGCATCGACAAACGGAGACAAAGGCATACCGGTATCGAGGATCAAGTTGAAATTTTGAGCACTATGAACAAGGTTACGGAAAAGGAACGAAAGGGGCCGGAAAGAGGGACATACGGCGTTCCGACGCTAACCACAGCAGAATAGCTGGAATCGTTTTGCTGTAAAGTGCGTTATGGAGGGCTTCGACTGAGATGCAGACTCGGTCGACGTACCTCGTCGGTGATAGCAGCCGAAGTCACAGCTCGTTTCTGGTTGGGAGACTTGAAGCCGTACTTTGCACGGATGGCGTCCATGACATGTGGCAAGTTCAAGACCCGGTCCTGGACGTTCCGTCGAACGATGGGGATGTGAATTGAACCCGCATCTGGGACTGGCTGAGGGGTAGCCAACACAGAGGGAAGGAAAGTAAAGACGAGGAGGGAGAGAGGAAGCATTAAGGAAATGAAAGTAAACGAGAGTTTATATAAAAACACAAAGAGTTTGAAGGCTGCGCAGCGTGTGTTGACTTTTTTTTTGTCCCATGCTTGGCAGGAGTCAAATGATTTGGTGGCTGTCCCTGAAAGGCCTGAACCTGCACTGATCAAGTCATGAAACGGTCCCAAGAATCGTCCTCACCGCTCTCGCAGCACAAAAAACCAAAAGTCATCGACGAGGAAGACGAGCAATGGACCCGCGTCGAACGGCGCAAGTCCAAAAAAGCCAGAAAAGTCGAGGCAAAACACGACGTACGTGCGTCGCTCGCTTGCTTGTCCTTCAAATGTGATCTCGTTCTCCAGGCCCTGCTGCCTCGCTTCATGTACGTCAACAGCGACATCGTCAAGCGAAAAGACGCTCTTCACATTGACGTGAGTCGTCTTGCAAACTGGCTGTGCTTTCCGTGATGATCATCGTCGCATTTAGGACGTCCGTGATCTCGTCCTGCACATCATTGCAGATGCGCCACCCCCAAACTGGGTCAAGCTCGAGGTACCTTCTTGTCTTCTCTTGCCCGTCATATATCGATCCCTTGCCAGAACGCCCGGTCCATCCAAAAAGTCGTCACCCTCTTGATACCAGGACTACTCCCCGACTATCTTGCCCTGCCGCCCCTTCCTACATCCGCTACTGCGAACCCCAATATTCCGATCGCGATACCACTCCCAAACGACTCAAACACACCGTTCCCGTTCATCGCCTCCACGTTCAGTCATGCTTGCCCAACCCGCGCACCAGGCGACCAAACAAGAATGCACTCTGTCCTCGGTGCCTTCTTCCAGGGCCCCGTCAGTGGTGAGGAGAAGAAGAGACGCATCGAAGCCCGCATAGCATGTACGCACGCGTTCCCTTTCCCACTTTGGATACCCCTGACACCGCCTTCTTGCAGCAGAACGCGCTTTCGACAAGGACCCGTCGCTGTACTTGCTTTCTTTGCAACAAATGATAGAGAACGACTACCCGATACCATCCTACATGGCAGACGTCTTCGAGAAACCACAAGGTTGGGTAGAGACACCTCAAGGAAATACCGAATCCGTCTTGCTCCTGCCACACGAGAAACAACGCTCGAAAGTATACGCCGTCGACTGCGAGATGGTACGTTGTCGCATTCCCTCGTGACCCCTACTCAGCCCCATCTAGTGCTTGACAGAAGACGGCAAGGAACTGACCCGGGTCTGCATCATCGACTACGAGTCCGGCATCGTCGTATACGACAAACTCGTCAAACCATCCAAGCCCGTCGTCGACTACCTCACAAAGTACCATTTCAACTGATATCATGTTGGAATACACGCTCATCATCGCTGTGCAGATGGTCAGGTATAACCGAAGCATCCCTCTCGACGGCCACGACAACCCTCACAGAGGTCCAATCCCAAGTCCTCGCCATTCTCGCACCCGGAGGTGGCCCCACATCCATCCTCGTCGGTCACTCCCTCGAATCCGATCTCAAAGCCCTCCGGATTTGCCACCCTCTCTGCATCGACACCGCGTTAGTATACCACCATCCCCGCGGTCGACCACTCAAACCCGGACTCGCTTGGCTCACCAAAAAATGGTGTCATCGCGAGATCCAGACACGCGGCGAGGGTGGACACGATCCTGAAGAAGACGCACGCGCCTGTGTCGACCTTCTTCGACTCAAAATTCAAAACGGGGCTGGATTCGGAGAGTTCAAGACGGATTATGAGAGCATCTTTGAACGGATGGCGAGGGCGAGCGGTAGGGGTGGGCAAGGGATGGTGAGAAGCGCTGTGGTGGACCACGGCAATCCGAGCGTGATGCACGGTGCCAAGGCAGCGACATCGATCGGGTGTGGGAGTGATCGGGAGGTATTGGAGGGCTTGACACAAGCGATACCCGCGCACGAATTCATGTTTGGACGGTTTACAGGCGTTGCAGACGCGCTGGGATGTGAGTGTCGTTCTGTTGTTTCTGAGCGGGGAGTGATTGGCTTTTCAGGGTTGACACCAAAAGTGTCGCCGGACGCGCCGGCCGCCCCGCCGACAGAGGTGTCGGCAGAAGCGCTCGCTGCTGCACAAGCAACGCTGAACGAGCAACTCACTGCACTGCATGCGGCCCTTCCAGCGCGTACCGCCTTGGTGATCTTCACCGGCCACTCGGATCCGCGCCGAATGGCGTCCCTAAACGCGCGCAAGGTTGCCTTTGAGTCGGCGATCAAGAGCGGGAAAAAGGCGGAGGAAATCGACCGATCAGAGTGGTGGACAGCGAGTGACGGAAGGGAGCTCGAGGAGGAAGTCGAAAAGGCAAAGCGAGGGTTGTTGTTTTTGGGAATCAAGTAGATTCGTGTGCATATCGAATCTATAGTGCTGTCTTTGGCACATGCTCAATCCCAATTCAGACCTAAAACGTCTGACCGCCCGCCTCTGACCGCCACCTCGACCGCCTCTGCGAGCTCCCTGAACGCTCTCGTATCCTCGTCCAACGATGTTCCTCCATCGTCGTTTTTGAGCAGACGACTGTCGACACCAAGTGCCCGCTGCAGCGCCTCTTCGCGTTCCGTCCCACGCAGCGCATCGATCGACGTCAAGAGGTCACAGAGACGCGGATTCGATTGGAGGACGGTGCGAATCGTAGCCGAGGTCGCTGCAAGAGAGACATGTCACCACGCTCGACGGGAGACCTGAGACACGCTCACCGATCGCTTCGTATTGATGGCGTTGGAGATGTTTGGGGTCGTCTCGTGTGAGTGGGTCGGGGTAGGCGGATGTGTCGGGGACGTAGGGCCATTTGAGGGTGGTGAGTGGGCGGAGGGGGGTCGGGTCTTGGAGGGCGTCGGTAGGGGCTGAAGGGGGTGCGGGTGGTGCGCGAGTGGCACTTGGCGTACACGTCTCTGCGACACGGAGAGGTTCAGGACGCGTCGGGTTGGATGGCTGTGGACTGACCTTTGTGTTGCTTGTAGCACGCGACGGCGCAGCTGTGTTGGGCTTAGCGCAGGGTTTTGTGCTTGGATGGGACGTGGCTTACTAGTTGGCTCTACACGACGCACAGGTGTATTTGGACGCTTGGTGTTGGCATACGACGCACGTTGGTCGTTGACGAGGAGCCATCGGAGATTCGAAGTTTTCCAAAGCCGCTCAGACGGGATTCATGGCGCTCGTCACTCTCAGACCACACATCCCTGCAAACAATGCTGCTGGTGGTTTCCGTTGTACAACACATGCAATGGAAATCACCAGCAATGTTGTTTTATCCGAATACATCGATGCGCAGCGCCCGTCAAACTCGTGTCTGTACGCTTTCGCTAGATGTCCTGAACTATTACTGTGCCCTCTGATGACATTACAGGAGCGTGTCCTCCTTGGCGAACGTTGACATGTTTGTTTCTCCCCGAAACATTCCATGGGCTGCGAGTTACCAGCGAGAACCACCACCAGCGACACCGGTTCCTCCATGGTGGGTTTTCAAACTACTGAGCAACCAGGTCGGGAACGAGAACGGGCCTCGATATTGCATCGAACAAAATTAAAGTATACTTGTTAGCAGTACGGAAAACAGCCTTGCACTGCAGTCTTGTACCTACGGGCCATCCTCAGAGTCGATCCCGCGAAGATTGTTCGCTGAATGTCTGACAACTTGAATTTGAGACGGACGGCCATCTTTGTGCGGCCGGCCAACATTCCTTGTTGCCTTTAGAGAGTTGGCTATCGTGTGGACTGGGAGGGCGATGTGGAAGTACGGCCCGGCCGGTCCGCATCTTCAAACTCCGGTTTGGACCTAATTGGCCTACGTCCGAGTCTATAAACCAACTACCACTAGTACCACTGCCATGGGCGATTCGACAAATGGCACTGGACGGTCCATCGACATCGAACTAGGAGGGCAGGAAGTCATAACCATCGACTTGGACAACCTCGACCCTAGCCCGGACGACGTGCTTGATCTACTAAAGGAAGGCCAATGTAGAGTCTCGGTGTGGGCGAGACTAGCCGGGGAATATTGGCACAGGGGATACCTTTCCGCTGCGGAGCGGATTGCACATTCAGCGATCGAGTGTACGTGCTCGTGTTGGTTATCTGCCCGTTCTATCCTTATTCGCGTTATATTTTCCTAGCTCTGACAGCAAACGGAACGACGGCTCAGTCACCCCCAATATATGCGCTACTTGCAAACATCCAGATTGCACATGCTCAAAAAGCCCCCAAACTCATTCTTTCCAACGCTCGTAAGTTCTCGCATCTATTCGGACTGGACTTGTTCATGGTTGTCGTGTAGGTGAAGACAAACTCACCGGCGCACGCTCAAAAGAAGAATATTATCGGGAGGCTGCTCAGTATCTCAATGCTGGAGAGAGGGCTGCAGCGGAAGGCGGAGAAGGCATCGGTGGGACCCTGGCATTCTTGACGCGAGGTGAGTCATGATCCTTGGTCGAATGTCTAAACTCAGCTGGGGTACAGGCATCCAGCAGTTGGCTACTCGATCGATGGATGACGCCATGCGCTCTTTCGAAGGTGTTCTTGCAGAGAAGCCCACCAATATCGTGGCACTCCTTGGCAAAGTTCGCTCTTTCGTTCAAAGGTAGTATTGTTGAAGCTGACGGGTCCCAAAACACAGGCGCGCATTCTGTACGCAAGGCGCAGTTACCCTCAAGCCCTCAAATTATTTCAGCAAGTCCTCCAGCTAAACCCTTCGTGCGTTCCGGATCCTCGGATTGGTATCGGTCTCTGCCTCTGGGCGATGGATCACAAAGCGAGAGCAAAAGCCGCGTGGCAAAGAAGCTTGGAGGTGGTACGTTGCCCAGCCCACTATTAAAAATTCCATCCTCGCTGTGATACTGAGGCTCCTGTCCAGAATCCGTCCGAATGGGCCGCGCAACTTCTATTGGGTCTGGAGTCCATCAACGCGAGTAAGACGGGGAACCAAACCGAACAAGAACGCGCCCAGGCCTTCTTGGCTGGTACCAAATATATTGAAAAAGCCTTCAACGCAAACCAAAAGAGTGCTGCTGCTGCGAACGCGTTGTGCGAGTTGTTCCTTCGTAAACACAACCTCAAACGGGTGTGTTTGAACCTTTGCGTCCGTATCCAATTTTCTGACTTTGTCCAGGCATTAAAACTGGCGGAGCGAACGATACAATTCGCTGACACACTCACGCTTCTGACAGAAGGCAATTTAAGAGCCGCCCGCGCCCTGCACGCTGAAGGGTCAATAGAAGAAGCAACGCAATATTACACGGTCGCGACGGAGGGCCAGCCAAATCACATTCTTGGAGCTATTGGCATGGCGCAGATGCAGATTCTTAACGGTAAGCTTGACATTCCTCGATTCAGTCGGACCTCATGCGAACCCGAGGGTTCATTAGACGAAGTGGCTGCGGCGATCCACACTCTTGACACTTTGATACAACCTCCGAACCCGCAACGTTCAATCGAAGCCTCCGTTATCCTTGCCTCACTCCGTGCACATCCCCGGCCAGGTGTGTCGAGCGCGGACGTTGCACAGGAGAAGCTCAAAGCACGTGAATTATTTGATCGGGTTACTAAATCCATTGAGCTGGACGATGCACGTGCGAACGGGCATGCAAATTCATCAAGTCGAGCGTCAAGCGCCCTTAACGATGACATGGAGATGCACATTGAAATAGCGCGTTTATGGCAGGATGAGAACGCGGAACGCACCACGAAAGCTTTCCGTGACGCCGCACGAGTCAGCGAAGCGGGCGGTCAGGCTGATCCTCGGCTACTTAACAATCTTGGCGCTCTGCAACACATGGAAGGCAACTTGGACGAAGCGCGGCCTATATACGAAGAGGCCTTGACGAAGGCCGCAACGCTCAGTGCAGAAGACGGGGAAGCGATGTCGACGTCCATTTTGTACAATCTCGCCAAGGTATACGAAGACAGCGGGGACCATGTGATGGCTAAAGAGGCATACGACAAGCTTCTTGCTCGCCACCCAGAATACGTTGATGGTTGGTCTTTCTACATGATTTTTGCTTTGACGAAGCACAACTCATATTTTAAACAGCCAAGATACGGCAAGCGCATATGCTTGCTAGCCTCGGTCAGCCCAATGAAGCCCATGAACTGCTCAAGCAGGCTTTGGCCACGCAGAGTACCAACCTCAATCTCCGCGCATTCTATACTTCTTTCCTTCTTCAGCATAACGTAAAAGGGGCCAAAGACTTTGTCTTCGCCACGCTGAAAGACCATGAGAGACATGACGTCTACTCTCTATGTGCAGCTGGGTGGATTCTGTACACCCAGAGCCGAGATACCCGAGATTCTAACCCAAAAGTGATGGAAGAGCGAAAACGGAATTTCCAGCGGGCGGTCGAGGCGTACCACAAGGCGCTTCAGCTGGATCCTCTCTGTGCAGTGGCTGCTCAAGGACTTGCTATTGCAGTTGCGGAGGACGCGCTAGGAATTCTGAGCGGTCAATTCCCCGTTTCCGCAGCTGACGACGCTCAGCGGCGGTTGAAGAATTCGCGAGAAGCGCTTGATGTGTTTGCCAAGATTCGGGAAACACTCAATGACGGGAGTGTCTATGTGAACATGGGTCATTGCTACTACGCACGCGACGAGTTTGACCGTGCAATTGAAAGCGTGAGTGATGTCATACCAGTTGGGTATTGATGCTTTAACCACGCTTGTAGTACGAAACTGCTTCCGTCAAGTTTTACAGCGGCAAAAACGTGCCTGTGCTAATGTGTCTATGCCGATCCTGGTACGCAAAGGCCACGAAGGAGCAAGTATCGGTGGCTATGAATACCGCATTAAAGTATGCGCAAACGGTGAGAACGGATGTTGCTCCATCAAAGCAATGAGGCTCACTCTCACTTTGGTTAGGCACTTCACATACAACCAAGCGACAAGGCGATCATGTACAACATTGCCATGATTCAGCAGAAAACAGCAGAACTGATGTTTGCACTGGGCCCCGCCAAGCGGACACTGAAAGACCTCGAATGGGCGATTGCCCAGGCTGACCACGCTCAACGGTATGTCCCTCATTTCAAATCGTCCCGTCGGCGCCTTCGCTGACGTATGCGAATTATAGTGTTTTTGGTTCCCTGGCGGCGGATACGTCTCCGTTCCTGCCCTACAATGTGGAGCTTGCAGATCAACGCCGGAGATACGGGGAGAGCATGCTGCGTCGAGCAGACGAGCATCTCACTGCTCAAAGAGAATTCGAGGCAGAGGCCCAAGCGAGGCTCGAGGCTGCACGCCAGAAGAGACAGGAGGAGAAACAGCGGCAGGAGGCTCTCGAGGTCCGTTACCCCTACTCATAGACACGACGCGCATTGACCGATCTCGCTCACATTGCGTTCCTTTGCGTTTAACAGAAGGCGAAGATGGAGGAGCTACGCATACAAGCCGAGAAGCTGGGAGAGGAACGTCGCATTGCACGAGAGCAGGCTCTCGAGTGGACGAGAGAGGTTCAGATGGAGAGTGAAGAGGAAAAGGAACGCAAGGAGGAACGGAAAGCCAAGCGTTCGAGCAAAAAAGTCAAAGTCGAAGGGGAGAGCGGGGATGAGGGTGGGTTGTCCGAGCCGAAGAAGAAGCGGAAAGGCAAGCTCAAGCGATCGGGCGATCAAGGCGGTGAGGATAACGAACAATTGTTCAGTGATGAGGAGATGGAGAGTAAGCCCGCGAAAAAGGTATGCGGTGTTGTTTCGTGTGTTGGTCGAGGTGCGATAACTGACGCCATAACAGCGTGGGGCGAAGAAGAGGATGGTTCGCGATGATGAAGATCAGGAGGCCGCAGGTGGGCCGCGGAAGAAACAATTGTGCGTTCCCCCACGTTCGTATCCTGCTCACAACTTGAACTGATCCCACGTTCCATTCACTGTTAGCAAAAGTAAAGAGTATATCTCCTCCACCGACGATGAGGAAATGTCGTAGTGACTATTGTAACACTCTTGGATGCTCGCACCTGCCATGCGCGTTTACGTCTCGTTCTCGTCCTGTGTTGTCTTAAACCTGTGAATAATTTGCTATCGCATCCTATTATTTCATCATTGCTCGGATCGTACTTTTGCATTATCATGTCATCGTCATTGTACTCATACCTGTGACAATGTTTGTCCTTTTGATCATTTATGATATCTGATGTTTCATTTCGACGATTTGTTCGAGACTCGGAGCTGTTTTCCGGCATTGTTTGGTGCATTTTATATTGGGGAATCGGTGCACAGCCAGTGGAATGAGAGATGTCAGACAAGGTTAACTGAGAGAGACTTGGTTAGGCTGGATTAGGAAAAAGTAACACGTGTTCGTGCTTCACTCAGGCTTGCCCGTGTGCACTCAGCACTGCGCACCGCGTTGCATTGGCGGTCAACACTCGTGAACGTGGGGAATGTGACAGTATCTCAAGAAACAGGCTCAAGACCTCATGCTGCGTACCACCTCATCTGAGTCACGCATACCATTTCTTTAGCGCAGACTCGCCGCACTTTCCACTTTCAACTATCATGATGTAGGTGTTACTCTAATGATTTAGCTGTGACTCGTCATCGCGTCAGCTCAAACAATTTACCTGGATATTTGTGCGATGACAACGGAAGTTGCGACCACATATTCATGACGTTCGTCTTATCAACCACGAGTAGACGTTGCTCGACGTGGATAACAGGCACTCCATGAGGATACCCATTAAGTGATCCTTCCTCATCTACTTGAAGAATTCCTGTTTTACGCTCAACAGAATGCTTACCGCCCCGTCTCGGATAAAGACGAGCATGTCCGCGCGCTTTCATACACTTTGATAAAGCTTGCATGCATCACAGGATCTGTCTTCTCGTGTCTCTTCGATTTATTGAGTACTTCCCCTCACGTGCCAAGCTGGTTGGCAGGATGTGTCAACAGGATGCTGTACGCGCTGAACCCTTGCGCATTTCTCAGGTTTCAGATCACTTAGGGACATATCAGTTAATACAGATATCAACGTTTCAACTAGGGTTAACCTGATCGATGATCTCTTTGCCTCGTTTTGAATTTGGGTATTAACACCGCCTCACCCTACCAGTGTGCACATTCCGGCCAGGTGCATCGAGCGTGGTCGTTGCAAGGGAGAAACTCGAAGCGCGCAAACTGTTTGGTCGGTATTCGGGCTATAGTCTAAATTTCCAGTCCGTTGGGCCGGGCGATATGCCACATCAAGCCGAACATCAAGCGCATTGGAGTAGCACGTTTGTGGCAAGAGGCGAACATGCGACTCGGATTACTACGAGACATTTCCGCGACGCCGCACGAGCATTCAGCGCGACGAACGTCCAGCCTGCCGATCCTCGGCTAACCAACTTTGACGTCTTGCAACACATGAAAGGCAATTCATATTGAGCGTGGATTATGTATGGAGAGATGATGTTGACCAAAGCCGGTGCGAGTTCTGACTCGGAAGTGGCAAGTCAACATTGCCGGGGTTTGGCCGGGGTACGTGAAGATGCTGGGGACCATGCCATGGCCAAAGCGGCATTCTTCTTCTCGGCATTGACACCCCAGAAACGTTAATGTTTGATCTGTCTATCGGAATACCACAAATCCACATGCTGACAGAATGAATTGGTCATCAGGCCGGTCACTGACAGGCGAGTGGTTGAGGCTGTTCTTTTGATGGTTTGAGTGGCTTTGCTGATCACCGGAACCGGGAAGGCGTGACATTTTCATTCTGGGAGATGAATGCCGCGAAGGTCCATCAAGTAACGGTAGTTGCATGCGAGTCGACGGAAAACACGACAGACGTGTGAGGCAGAACCGCAACGAGGCTAGCGGTGAGATCGAACGACATGATAAATAAAAAAAGAAAAAATAGCTTCAATCTGGAAAGTAAAGCAGTACAAGAATACGTATGGTGACATAGCACGATCATGTGAGATGCACAGTACAATAGATGCGAGTGTGAAACCGACATAGTAGAGGATATACTATACTCGGGGGATGATTAGGGGACAGAGCTGGCTAGCGCTACACTTGAAGGGAAGAATACAGCCACCCGACCACCAACCTATTCCAACTATGTGCATGTGCGGATGGGGCGACACCGGTGGCTTGAGGCAGGAGCTTTTGCTAATACCTCGATCATATGACTTCAAATTTAGCTTAGACTTGCGATGTCGATGCCACAGGCTGTTCGTCGTGATCGGATAACCTCAAAAAAGGCAGTGGGGGAAGCGAGTCTGGGTCGTCCGGTACGTCAGCAGGACAGTGCTTGTTCTCAATCGCTCTGACATTGAGGATGAGTCTAGAGGCCTGTGGTGATCAAACGAAAATGAGACAGGATGCAACGCCGAGGCAGGCCTGCGGAGATAGATAGTATGTCTAACTTGAAGGCACTCACGCAATGCGAATATATTCCGATTAGTAGCCTGTGTGTATACATATCAGGCCAGAAGGTCAAATAGAAGAGAACGATATAGACAAGGAGCTTACGAGACGACCGAAGTTGATAGTTCATTTTGCACGAGTGTCAGGACAACGGTGGAAACCAACACGATAACTGGAACCCCGATGCTGAGAAAAATGCGAATAGTTCCCCACGAGGGGCAGCGCCTCACCGAAAGTTCTAGTATGTACTCAGAGTTATGTGGTATCTGTAGCGCCGAGGGCAGAGGGCACAGACTACTTACAGGAAATAAACGGCAACCCCGTCGTACAACAACACCCTCGTTCTGGGAGGCAGCTCCAGCATCTCTTGCAGCGACACATTCTCATTTCGACCGACGAAAAGGATTTTCTTGAGAGTCACAGCGCAGAAAATTGCTATGTGGGTATGTGAGAGCGGGCACGCTTTCGATAATCGGTGACTGGCTTACTGGAGACAGAAAGCGCTGTTAGCCTTTCGTTTCCGTTAGCGCCTCAGAAACTCAACGAAGTGAATCTCTGTCTGCTCACCAGCTCGCAAGGGTAAGAGGAGGCGTGCGCTGCGAAGCTAGCATACACCCAGGCCATGGGATCCAGGGTGGAGGGTTCACTACCTGGGATGCAGTACGCACGGCCATCACGGAACAAATTGAAAAGTCCACCTATGACGACATGGAGTCAATCACAAGCTGTTTCAGGCATGGAGTCTTGGAACCAACCAAAAACTCTCCTGAAATGTGAAAGTCCTGAAGTGAATACAACACCACTGCACGAAGAAACTCACCAACAACCAAGAAACCAAGGAATACTCCACAATGATGGTTCCCTTTATTCAGTGCGTAGATGCGCATGGCAAGGATGACATTGACGACGGTCACATATAGTACAGGGCCTGCTCTAACAGGAAGCTAATTGATCAGCAGTGTAGCTTTTGCAACACGTCTCGGCCTTACAGGTTCAGGTAGTAGTAATACCCCTTACAGCTGAGGGAATTGGTAGCACTCGCTCTGAGTATTGTCTCAGAAGGATAAGAACGTACAACTGCGTGGCGTTAGTATTGAATGGGTAAAGAACTTGGACCACAAATGTAACAGACCACAGTGGAAAGTCCGGTAGTGTTGTTGACTGTCCGCTATCATTGATTCCGTTGTTTAGTCAAGTAATGGGAAGCTTACTGATGAACATGGTCCTGTATGGCCCCACTGAGGATCTCAGCTGAACACAGGAAACCACGATGTGACTGACGTTAAGAAAAAAATCCCATAATACCGAGAGAAAATAAACAGAAGACGGACGAAAATTTGCTTGACTCTGCAGGCCTGAGCTCGGAGCTGACAGTGTGGGTTAGCCCGATCATTCTTTTTACCATAACACCACACCAAGGGTATCTGTTGTGAAACGTTCAAGTTCGACCATACCTTACGCCATAACTGCAGAGCAGCTCACCTCGCGCTTCAGGTTGATGATAATGTCGTATAACATGAACACTACCATGGATGCTGTCAATTGAAATTGTATATTAGCCTTGTGGTCCGATTTCAATATCTCACTGGTACATGCCTGTAATATAATTGGCATAACGAAGTTGTTCCATCGATTGGACCATAGCTAGGAATTCCTGTTCTGTCGCTGGTGCACTTGATTGCGAAGACATGACGCTTTGTGGGTTTCCGATGACGTGAAAAGGTCTTTAAGAATGGCATTGCTAGCAGAAGCCATGATCCGTAGCTGCAGGCAGGTGAATGGTGTCCAAGCTCGGTGAATGAAAAACTTGCATGATGGTGCACCTTCGGATCGATCAATTGATACGGTCATTATGATGTCTGTTCATGGACTTCCCTGAGCATAATGCAACTCGAAAGATGAAAAGCTGATTGACACTCAAATGACTTTCTGACCCAATACTAAATCGAATATTTGATTGAAGTTCCGAGTCAACACTGAAACTGCGGCACAAATGAGATCCGCTTATCAAGTACTTGATCAACCCGCTAGCGCAAACTCCTGGAAACATGGGATGCAGGCTGTTCGCACCGCGAGCCTGAGCTCCTAGTTGATGCCGGTGATCATTTGCTGCGCCGACAACTTGAACCCTGATGCGACTCGAAGTCCGCATGTAAATACAGCCACAGTGCCAGTGATGGTCTGAACAGTGCACCTTATGGCATCGGACCTTTCTAAGCGCTCAGTGTAACACCGATTTAGAAAACGGCTCGAATGGACTCGGCGGCGGTAATGGACTACTTATCCAGACACATGTTTTGCGTCTCTCGGGTCTTTTTATTGTTATTTTTCATAATTTCCGCCGAGAGGGAGTTTACCCACCTAGAATGACATAGGTCTCTCGTCCCCAAAAATATTCTGTCGCTGGTTCTTTGCTGCGAGCTGAACTTGGTGACTTCAAGTTGGACCTTTTAAATTTCACCACAGTGAACATAGCCCGCGGGTGGGACACCATCATGACAGTAGGTACTTACTGTTAGGTTGTAGAAGGTCTGATGGAAGTTCCTTACATAGGACAAGTTGGAGGCTGATTTTACGTTGATTCAGCATGCCAGTCACTGGGCGCGCCTGATGCGGCGACTTAGCCGAATTCAAACACTTTTCTCCAACGGTAAAGATGCTCGCTCCGAGTCCAAAGTGGTTCTAACCTCTTTGGAAGTCTGTTCTATTCCCACCTCACGCCGGCCTTTTACTTCTTTGACGGGGAGCGCGGTTTGAAATTTGAGCGATGCGGCAGGTATGCGATCATTTCAAAGATCAGTGACTGACCACGATAGTCCATCTGAGGCTGCTTGACAGAATGGTATCTTGACATTCCTCTGATTTCTGGACTGCTGACATTGGCCTCCTGCATTTTCCCCGCCGCCACCGTATCGTGCACACTTCGTTGACTACTCGGTGCTAGGATCAGCGCTTGCGTTGATGGAAATTCGACGAGAACTTGTAGTACGTATACCGAAGAAGATGATGGCATGCAGCCATACGTTTTCTCCTGCCTATTACAAGTGTTTGTCTCACCCGAGTTCCTCAGTTTGGTATCACGACATCAGTGTCGATCGCTGGGGCAATCAAACAAACGGATCTTTATTGATCAACTGCGGGGTCTGTGCGGTCGTTGGCCACACTCGAACCACCATATTACTCGGGGAATCACCTCTTTGATCACGTCATGAGCAATTTCGGAGCTATTTTTGCCAATTTTCCATGGAGGTTAGGGGATCGTGCACGGCGAGAAGGGGTTTTGACATCGCCTTTCTCCAAGATTGCTTTTTTTTTGGCCCGGTTTGAGAGCAATATTCCGGATAACTAACATGTTCCGTGTCGCCGTCGGTTGACAGACCCATATGGGATCTCCATTTCTCCTGAAAGGTGCATGTACTGGAAACCTTTCACTGGTTTGATTGATCCTGACCGTACTAGCCTTCTATTCTAGTGCAACACGGCTCTGGAGCCACCGCTAAGCGAACCCGCTTCAATCCGGATAAGGAATACGCGCTTTACAATGAACCGGATTTTTCGAATTTTTACAGGAAGACCACCGTGCCACTGCTTGAGGAAATGGATAAATAGTTCCATGTCTTTCCCCACATCGGACAAAGACAAAGATCTCATCGCTCATGTCCTTTACTTCATTCATCTGGACAACGCTCGCAACCGTTACCTGGTATATCTTCTCGTACTTCGATTCGTCAAATACTAGTGCTCCCCCTAAAGTGCCGAGTTTACTGTCCGGATATGACAACGGGCTGATGTATGCACTGAACCCTTGTTCCTTCCTCGCCCTCTGCCAGTAGGTCTCAGATTACTCACTGAGGGATCTATTAGTTGATATAGATGTTAACTAGGGAACGCTACGGTCCCGTGTATTCCGTCTCACTTGGCTATTGGCAGCTCAAAGTGATTTCTTCTGGAGATGCAATCTCCTCCGTCTTCTCGACTTCCCATCAGCTGCTGTGTAACGACATTATGCACCGGGAAATGTTCTACGTCGTCTCCGGAGTCAAATCCAATTATACACACCTCCACGAAGTCATGATCCGCGAACTCTTTCCGCTCGTTGACAAGCGTTTGTCGCCGCGCCTATTAGGACAGACAACGCAGGAGTTCGGGCTCATCCTGTTGTCCGAGATCAAGAGCTTTCTCCGGGATCGTAGCGGACCAATATCCCTGACCTCTCTCACCAACAAGCCTCTTTATAACACGACCAATTTTTTCCTTCTCGGAAGCGGCTTCCCAGCTGGAACATACAGCGACTTCAGGACGCTCAGCAAAAGCATTCCGTACCGGCTCTGCAGGACACTGCTTTGGCATTGGCCATCCGACGCAGCGCGCACGCGACTATTGAATTCTCTCAAGGGATATTTGCAGCAGGGAGAGGTCACTGACTGCGATGACCAATTTTCCCGTGGATTCGCAAAAGTTTTCGAAAACAACGGCATCCAGTCGTTGGAGGGAGCACAGTTGGTCCTCAATTTCCTATGGGGCGTTCACAGCAATACGTTGAGCAACTCGCTCTTTTTGCTTACGTTTTTACTCGGCGACCCCCGCGCCTTTGCGCGAGTTCGCACGGAGATCGATTCAGCGGTCGAGCAGTTCGGCAACTTGGAGACGCTTCTAGAAGCTGGTGCTGATAAGCTGGATGATCCGTCCTTCAAGCTGCTAACATCTGCTATCATGGAGACCCTGAGGCTTACGGGACTGCACGCCGGGGTACGGCAGGCGAACTGCGACTTTGATTTGAGGGTCAAGGACGGGACGATACCGATAAAGAAGGGAGAATTCGTGTTCGGAAATGTGCACGCCGCCCATATGGACGCGGACACCTTCCCGAACCCTGAGACTTTCGTGGTTGATCGGTTCGCCCAGCATCCCTACCAAAGGAAACAGCTGCAAACAAAGGGATATCTATTCCATTCACTGGGTGGTGGTAGGCATGTCGTAAGTACCCGCTCTCGTTACCACGCCGTTATTCTGATGGTTTTGCAGTGCAAAGGAAGATGGTTAGCCGTTTACGCGATCAAGGTTCTGATGGTAATTTTGGTCCACAAGTTTGACTTCCTTCCGGCGGCGGAGAATTCCGCCGGCTGGTGTTCGCTTCGAGCCCACCCGCGCAGCATTGGCATTGTACACACCGAGGATGATGTTTTTGTCCGGGTAATTCCACGGGATGGGGATGCGGTGTTCTGAACGATAGGAGCAGCAAATGGAGTTGCAACGAATCGGACTCAGATGTCTGTAAATTTGTACATAACTTGTTTCCGTGATCGATAGAACGTTTCTGTAGATAACAAGATCAAGACATACTTTCCATTATAACCGAGAGATGCTAACCACTCCCCAGCTGTGCGCGGCAAGGGGTCGCTGTCCCAATCGGGATCATATTGGGCGGGGTCAACAAATGTAAACATTCCTCCACCACGCGCAACGACGGCGACGCACCAAGTGCTGAACGACCTTTTACTCTCAACACATTGACGACAAGCTTGGACATCCAACCACTGGTCTTGACAGGACGAGACGTCGAACTAGCATTGACTTCGCAACCTACTAGCAACCATTCGGCGCTTTCTCGCAGGTCAACGTACTAGTGCATGCGGCGGCAGCAGCCCGATCATCCAGTAAGTCCTGTGCCACTAGTTGCACTGTCGATCTCATCTTTTAGTTTCGTGCTTGAATTTGGCGTTTCACCGCACTCGTCGTCTCCTGGCCTAATTTAACCCGGTGCTTAAACCAGCGTCCATCGATTTTACAGCGAGAGCAAGGCACTATCCTCACTCCCGGCCACCCGCCATGACTGTCTCTCACCGAAAACGCGAACATCAGCCCGATGAAATACAAAGTGAGTGATCATTCCTGGTTTGCTCCATCCAATTGTAGTTCTCACGGGGTTTGTTTGCGTAATCTTGTGTAGCTGTCAACGAGCCTGGCCTCCAGATACAGTGCGACTCCTGCATGTGCGACCTGACTCATTCTGTCCGGATAAAATGTGCTGATCCTGTCTGCGAACCGGGGGATGGGGTGGACATTTGTCCTGCGTGTTTTTGTGCTGGCAAAGAGTTCGCGAAGCATCAACGTGGCCACGCGTATCGTATCATCGTAAGTTGAGGCGTTGACCGCCAGCAATGCTTAGTCTAACATAGTCTTTTTCTCAGGAACTCCACTCATATCCTATCTTCTCAGAGGATTGGGGTGCCGATGAGTATGTCGTCCCCTCCTTGCATCACCTGCAATTTACGTCAATCAACTTTGCGTTTCACTAGGGAGCTACTACTGATCGAGGGCATATCAAAAGCTGGTTTTGGAAACTGGCAAATGATCGCCGAGCACGTCGGGACTCGGTCCAAAGAAGAAGTAGAAGAACATTACAACTCCATTTACGTCGATTCTCCTGGTTGGCCTCTGCCGGTAAGCCGTTGGCGCCAGATTGCTGCACCCTAACCCTAAGCTTGTCTACGTTAGCGAATGGACGTTGACTTTGATGTCGATCCTGAAGAGTTCCAGCAGCGGAAGCGGAGACGGATGTCAGCTATGAACAACGTTGTACCACCCCCTCCAAAGGTTGCCCCAACGTCCGCACCAGGTGTACATGAAATCGCAACCTTCCTCCCAGGTCGCCTGGAATTCGAGCACGAACTTGATAACGAAGCGGAGGAATTAGTCAAAGATCTCGAGTTCGGTATCTGCCTTGCTTATGGTGGAGACCGGATCATTGAAGACGATAACGACGTGGATGTCAAAGCTCGGGCTCAGATGCTAGAAGAACGCAAGTCGAACGAAGAAAGTAGATCAATGAGTCAACCCCCGACGAACGGTGTAAATGGTTATGTCAATGGCCATAGCTCTGTCAATGGCGATACACCCAGACCCCACTCAATAGTAAAATCGGAGGAACCTAGTGGCACCGACCAACAAGCCACCGGAGAAGATGACCCGAACTCTGAGGAGCCTACGCAACCACCCCCGTTCGAGACAGAAGATTCACTCGCATTCAAGTTGACAATTATTGAAATGTACAATCAGCGCGTGGCGAAACGCCACGAGGCTAAAGCGGTCATGTATGAAAGAGGTCTCCTTGAATACAAGAAGGTCAGTTAGGTTCGTCCGACAATACACGTTAATTTCTTTAATGATTATATTCAAAGATGCAAGCCGCCGAGAAAAAACGGGCGAAAGACGAAAAGGATATCGTGCAGCGTCTCCGACCCTTTTCTCGGCTCCAGACAGCCGAAGACTACGAAGTATTCGCTGCGGACATACTGTGTACGATTTTAGTGCTATTTCACAGCAGCGGAGAGTAAATCTGTATACAGACGAGGCGATGCTGCGGAAGCGCGTACAGGACCTACAGCACTATCGGAGAATGGGGCTAACAACTGCCGCCGACATTGATAAGTTTGATATGGACAGCATTCGGCGTGTACGTATGCAATCGTGCTTCGTGTGTTTCGATTTGACTCATGTATTCAATCCCAGGCCCAATTAAAGACAAACTTGTCACGGGATTACTATGCTTCTGAGCGGCTAAACCAACTGCGTGGTGGAACTGGTCGTAAGTGCGGTCCTGGGGAGTGCAGTTCGTTGATCCGACATGTGTTCCAGGGGAATCAGAAGGTCGTAAGAGTCACGAACGGGAGTTGACACCCAAGCTTAGTACCGGTGCCACGGGAACGAGTTCGGCACGCAGACCACGTAAGTCCCCTTTTCTACCAGCTTACGACGATTTGAGAACGCTTACATTGTATTCATCAGCGGCTCCTCTCAATCTGGCCAACAGCCCTTCACTACACCTGCTCACGCCCGCAGAACAGGCGCTCTGTTCGCAGCTGCGCATTCTGCCAAAGCCGTACCTCGTCATCAAGGAAACGCTCGTACGAGAGTACGCGCGTCGTGGCGGCAAGCTGCGCCGCCGCGAAGCTCGCGATCTCGTGAAGATAGACGTCAACAAGACGAGTCGCGTCTGGGACTTTTTGGTGCAAGCCGGGTATCTCAAGATCACGCCAGACCCACAACCCAATGCTTCCACAGATCCTGCGTGAGTATCGTGCCGCTCTCGTTTTTGTAGCCACCACGATTTATAGCGAGCGATAGACAAACACAATCGTCCCTGACCGCATCACCGTCCAAGGACCAAGTTCAAGCACGTATTTCCCCCAACCCCGCCGTGCCTTCATCATCTTCCACTCAAAATAACGGAGTTGTCTCTCAGCCAAAACAACCATTCACGTCTCCTACTCTATTCCCAACTCCATGGTTACCAAGTCAATCATGAACATATGCACACTAACATGTTTGGAACCACCTTGGAGCTCTTATTCCCATTGTAGTGATCTACCCTAACACAACGCATCTGTACCATAGGCATATTTGCATCACGCTGTTGTTTCTCGCACACTTTCCTGTGCTGTTATTGATTACATTACGATGACCCTGCTATAGATTTATTTACGAGGAGGTTCTCGATGATTGTTGGATCGATGGGGATGCCAGCACGTCCAAGGTACTCGTCATTCCTAGATGACATTGGCAACAATAAACATGTCAGGGAAAACATCAGCCACTCCCAAGCTAGATTTTCAGATCAATGAATTCCTCACCAAAACTGTATTTGATCCCGAATAACACCACGTCACTCATCAGACGCGAAAGAACTTGAACACTGGAGTAAAGCCTTACCTTTGAATAATGACGATTGCCAGAATCGCACCTGCCCAACGACCTTAGCATGTGACAGCACCCAGAAGCAGGAGTTCCTACAGGATGGTGACGATGGTCTTCCGACTCTCTTGCCATCCCATTTGCTGCACCAACTTGACGCATGCGACCAAATTGCACGCACTACTAGATCCGAGGAATAGACCATCATGTTGGACGAGGTAGCGAGACATGGCGGCGGCTTCAGCGTCCGTTATCCTAAAAAGACGGCCTGTCAACAAGTACGCGGGGATCAGGTGGAACCCGAACGTGCCGGAAAGCATCGTCGATGATGGGCAGCGCCAGTTCGATATTGTTGGTCATCCGATTGATCCCGCTGTACACGGGACGAAACACGACGCAAGGTCGACCGATCAAAGGCAACAACTGGAAAGAAAGGAGAACGCACATTCCCTCGACGACCGTATCGACTTGATGCCGTCGTTTTGTGCCTTCTGCTTCTCTGCGATCGTACATCACGCCAAATTTGATCTACCCAGGTAGAATAGCGGGAAAAGAAACGACCACGATGAGAATTGTCACTGCTAATTCTCGGAAAGAAGCAGCGTATATTGTACCTTGTTGTAGAGGCCACTTCCCTCGGGATCAGCCAAGACGACCTGGATGTCGTCGTTCATCGACTTTATATAGCGGCCCGTGCCAGCGATCGTGCCCCCTGTCCCTAAACGGGTGCCTCACAATTCTGCAACTGGGATAGGAACACTCGGATTGACGACTCACCCGCACCCGAGACGAACGCATCCAGCTTCCCATTCGTCTGTCGCCATATCTCTGGACCGGTCCCTTCGTAGTGCGCCATAAAGTTGCTTCTGTTCTGCGTATATGATCAGGTAAGGATCCCGGTGGCCCCCAATTATCAGACACACCTCGAATTGGTCGGCAAAGAACCCGCGAGGCTTGGTAAGTAGCTCCGTATCCTGGGGATCGAGTTCGGTGCCCTCAGGATGTACATGGGATGAGGTGGTGGAGACGACGATCGAAGGTGATCCGGTGATCATCTCATGACTGACACCGACAACCCCAGACCCATTCAAGGTGTCCCGCTCGCCAAATCTGACAGCAGCTTGTCGCGCCATGTTCTGAGTCGCCGTTATGAGGATACGGTACATGAAAAACGCGCATACATACTACATACTGTACTCGACAGCGTGAGTCGTAAGGGGTTGTCGCTAGGAGGAGGTACGTACTTGTTTCTTGTCGACGATACTGGCTGGCCGGACACGCTGCACTTCTGCCCCGAGTGATCGTAGCGCTTTTACCTTTTCTTCGGCGACGTCGTCTGGCATAATGATAGCTTTCCAAGAGGTAAGCCAACAAGGAAACCGGTTCGAGGCGCGACTCACTCGCTTCATAGCCTCTGTCGACGAAACAGCAGTTCGTATCAGCGACGAAAGAGACAAGCGGGCTTCCAGCGCATACCTCGCTTTCGCAATCGTCGCTATTGAAATCCCAGTAGAACCTACGGTACCCTCGAAGATACGAGAACCGGTGTGCGGGTGCAGCAATCCCTGTCGTTCAGCATCTTCTATCACTGTCGCAGACTCGTTAGCTCCTCTCTCTCAGGTCCTCTAAGACGCATATAGTGAAGTTTCTCACTTCGCAAAGCGACCCGGTCCTTGACGCTGCCTCCCGGATTCAGAAACTAGATGCAGTCGGAATGCAGTCATTTCTTGCGGTCGAGTATATATCGGAAGTTCGTACCTCTGCCTTGCCCAAAATCTCTACCGCAAGCGCGTCGCTCAACGAGTTGATCCTCACCAACGGCGTGTTCCCTGATCCGTTCAACCCTCCACCTGGAGTGACGCAGAATTAAGGACCGGAGACGCACCGATGAGTCCAGTGACACCGCATACGACCTCATCGCTCCTCAACTCGATGGGTCGTAATGTGATCTGTTTCTCAAGCTTTTCCTGTCTTCTGCGCTCGACAAGGTAGTGTGCTAAAGAAGTCGCCGAAATGCAAAGTGTAAACCCAATCAAAATTCCGTAGGAGATTTGATGAATAACATCTTTTGGCGGAAGAAAGAAAGCAGGAGCATCACAGATCACCATGGGGGGACACAAGACGATCCGTCCAACATCCATTCACTCAGGCTGAGAATCTGTCTTACACACAAACACCAGCAGGCCAAGTAGCTGCAAACGATAAAACAAACAGATTGCGATTTCAAAACATTACAACAAAAGGTATGTACAACAAGTCGAAGGGGGAAATCCATCAGACAGACGCTCAACTCGCTGGCTCCGACTCACTGAACTGCAAGCAGCCCGGCAAAGCACAGAACCAAACGTCCTCGAGATCCCACCAAAGTGGAGACCATGTTCTCTGTCGAACGAGCGAGCGCAGATGTCATCGAATGAATTTGAAGGATGTGGCATGTGTAAACATGCGAGACTCGAGTTAGTTTCTATAAAATAGATCCTAGCTGAGTATGTTCTAAGGATTCAACATGTCAAGGGTCGGACTATATACTCTTTTCGCTTGGTCCGTGCGCGGGAGCACGTGACCTTGCTTACTACACCTTGACGACAAGCAACGTAACTCTTTGAAGTTACTATAGAAGGTAGCTGTCCCTGTTTCATTAATGTACGCACAGAACAGCCCTTGTACATAGTACTAATATATGAGGCTTGTTGCTGCTCAGATTGTTCACATGAGCGATGATCGTATGAGCAAGACTGAATCACGCACTTTTGATCCAAAATGATGACTCGGACTTCCGTTATCCGCCCCGCCATCGACAATCTCCGTCACCTATCGACGAGCATGGTCACTTCGGTCGAGAAGCAGAAATTCTTCCTAACGCACAAGAAGTATGCCGTAGTCGGGGCATCGACGGACCAATCAAAGTGGGGAACAAAGGCAAGCCACAACACCCGCGGATCATGTTTTAGCCCTGACGAATGAGCCTCTCTCAGATCCTCCAATGGTATATTGCAAGGGACAAGGATGTAACGCCCGTGCATCCGGTCGGTTATATCAATTAATACTAGTTCGAGTTCCTTTTGCTTATCCTGTTCTCCCAGATAAATGCTGAACTAGAGGGGCGCAAGACGGTCAAGTCCGTTGACGAACTGCCTTCGCCCAAGGACACTGCTCTCAGTATTGTAACGCCTGCCAAGGTTTGTGGTGTTTCCATATCGATCTGCCCCTCTCACCATGCATGATGTCAAGATCACCATCAAATTGTTGGAACAAGCGAAAGCCCGAGGCATCCCTGCAATTTGGATCCAACCCGGAGCAGCCGACAAAGATTGCGCAGACTTTATCACGAGCAACGGAATGGCAGACTATGTCCTCTGGCAAGGAGAATGTTTGTGGAGAGATGGCGACGATGTACTTCGCACCATGGCCCATGAACGTGCGTCAATGTAATACTAATACTGTATTTTCATGGATGGACCTCCGTTTTGACTGTGGTTGAGCAAGCTGACTTAGCTGATAAAGATCGCTAAGTCGATTATCTTTAGATCTTCGTGACAGGGCCAAACTTGTCAAAGTCCGACATATGATTGGTATCTCCATGGATTCGGAGTTCCTCCTTATGAGTCAGCTATACAAAAAGACGTCTAATGCCTATAGATGTCCTTTCACGGAATCTCCCGCTTCTATCTTGCCTTCTGCCCAATGCTTGATCAGCACACCGGCGATCGCAGTAGGAGGCGGCATCTTGAAGAGCGGTTCTGCCTCAACAACGGTATTAATTCCCGATTGTGTCCCTGTTTTGTCTTCCGTCCAAGCTGAAACAAGTTTGTCGTGTGTTGTGCTGGACACCCCGGCAAGGGAGGCCAGAACTTCATCACGGGTATACCACCGAGCGTCTGAGAAGAGGGAAAAAAATGCACCCATATCAGCGATGAAACATGTGTGATGCACCGGGAACAGCCACCGTCTAGTTCGTTGTCTAGATCCGTACGAATGGGTTTGGAATCGTCTGCCGTGGCATAGAATCCCAGCATAAGATTGGCAGGGAAAGGCTAGGAAAGAACGCACAAAAGCTAATTGTCAACACAGAGAGATCGCCATAAGGGTGTCACGGCTTACCCATGGTTGCCCAGAGTGGTATTGGATATTCCAGACTTTCACGCCAGCCTCTTCCCACATCTCACGTCGTACCGCGTCCTCGTAGGATTCGCCAGGCTCGACGAACCCTGCTAAGGCGGAGTAGAACTTAGGCGGAAACCGTTTCTAAAGGGGGTACTATTCAACATGACAGTCACAGAACGAGGGTAAATATCTGACATACGTTTCTGCCGAGAATGATCTTGTCTCTCGTTTCATTCACGACCAACATGATCACGACAGGGTCCGTTCTCGGATGACAAAAGTTGTGCAGTCCGCGCCTTCCTAGCTCAGTCAGAGTTTGAATAGCCACCAACTCGAGTTCGCACCAACCCTGATGGACATGGCTTCTTGGCCGTGTTATCCGCCCATGGCAGTAAGGTGGTGCATGAAAGTTTCCAACCTGCCCATTGAGAGTAGGATGGCGATCCACACGCAGGACAGAACTACATCACACGCCAATGAGCCAAGACGGTCAATCGACCGGCAACGTGTGACAAATGCATAAACATGCCTTGTTCCTGTCGTTCCAGTCCACCATGCTTCTGGCATTCGCAAATACGGCAGCACCAAATACATCCAAGGCCCCCATCGCCGTTCTAGGATCGGTGAATGCCAATTTGACGTCGGACCTTGCAAGCTCAGAGTTTTGAGCAACTTCGTCCACCTTGTCTTCCTCGAGATCGACAACATCGATAGAAAAGTATGGGGTGCCATCGATGTTGGCGACAGCGACCTCTGGCGCTTTGAAATCTGAGGAAGGAAGAGCAGAAGCGGCACTGGAATCGCGTTCTTCGAGACCGAGAAACACGACACGCGGACCATGGAGTCGGACAGCCTCGAGGACGGGCGTCTCCTCCGTGCTCAACTGCCCAGGATTCTGGCCTTGACCAAAGTATGGACTAGGACCGAGCAAGGGCTTCACATCATTGGTCGTCAACAGCGCCAACGTACGTTTCTCCGTGTCGGGGTTCGTGGCGAGCAATGGCATGCCATTCTTGAACAAGATCCATCGTGTCTCAGGGGATACGACGAGGGCGTTCAGAAACGACTGCGACGGCCGGAGCCATGAAAGCCGGTTTAGCGGAGATCCACCCATAAAATTCACTAAGCTTCATCGTCACGTCAGCACCAACATTGTCGTTGAGATGACAACTGACTTACTTTTCGTCCATCTTGTTCGAGATGCTGCGGATAAACCAGGAAGAGGAGTGTCTGGTCCTACTGCCAGATGCTACACACCTGCTCAGCATGCTTACATCATGCTATCACTCCGCACACGGGACTCCTGTAGTCAGCCTGCTGGTTATATTTGGTTGTGATAAACCACGAGGCCTCCTCTGGGAGAATAAGAGTCGGAGAAGAGCGATACGATGAGAATAATGACTGAGACCGAATATGAACTCGAAGAGGGAACAAGACCAACATTGGGCGCTCGTGCCTTTTGTTCAACGTTCATTATTTACCAGTACTTACCCCGCAACCATTACCAGATCTCCTGAACTTGGCTTCCTGCCAGTGCCGGCAATGCTCAAAGGTTCTTACTCCCATTGGACAAGATCTTCCCAAGCTAACCCGATTTTCCCGCCGCCGGATCTTCAGAATTCTGAAATGTTGCTCTGCATTCAAGTTGACATGATATGTTGTTCAGCCTTCGGAAGTCTAGAATATTAATCCTGTCAAAGATTTGGGGCGAAAAATGCAAATTTACGTTGGTGAAGTGCTCGTCCACAAGTGCCTTTTGCTTCCTTGAGTAACCGAGACAGGGCAGTTTTGGTAGATTCCCCTAAAGATGAACATTGTTCTTCCCATAACGAGGGAACAAAGACTGAGACACTGGGCATCGGACGGTTCTCTTCCTTGGCAGGTCAGCGGATCATCTCGGACGTACCTATACTTATGGCCCTACGTCCAAGTGCTGTACGACGCCTCGTGGCCTAATGGTGATGGCAGTTCGTGAATACTGCGTCGTGTCCAGCGAAGACCCTCCTCCGTACTGCATCCCCAGCTGAATCTTCGTTACCACGTTCGTGGTTTCACCCATCGGTTCACCCGTGTGCAGTGACTCATGTGGGGCAGTGCACACTCATATATCGAACGGACTTGCTCATGAAAACGCCACTTCTCTGCGGATATGACATCGATATGCACGGGCGCGTCTTTCGAAAATAGGTCACAATGGAGGAAAACGTCTCGTGGACTTATTTCGCTTGCAAAGGCTGGAATTTAAACGCGTCACCGAAGAACGTTACGTCCCCCACCGACCGCCCTTGAAGCTTCCTTTTATGGCAATCCGTTTGTTCGCTGCCCATTTCTGGACCTCATCGCGAAGGTTGCAGGGGCCGTCGCAGGGGGAGGGAAACCCAAGTTCCAGCGTAGAAGGCGAATACTTATTCTGACCGAACCGGTTTTTTCTTCCGTATCTTTCAACTTTCCTAAACAGGAACTGCAAACAATGGTGGCTGGGCCCCCCCTCTCGAACAAGAATTGATGAAATAATGGCTCTCAACACCCCCGCGGGTACGGGTTCCAAAATGCGCAAGGGACTGAAATAAGATTAGGTCGTTGTTTTTCCAAACCTTGTATAAAGGAGACAAATCTCCCTCGGTCCCTGCCCCACTTTGAATAATCCGCATCTGCATGAACCTTGAACTGCCGTACGCCCATTTTTGTTCACTATCGGTTCTTGTCGCTTTTTCGGACTATCTGATCATGAGTATGTTTTCCTTCCCCTCCAGTGTGCGATGACGTCCGACGTGCCCCGCCCAAAACCAGACGGGAGTAGAGGACATCGTTTCCCCGAGTCCGCTATCACCCCTACCCAAGCTATCGCGGAGGCATGGCAACGCGAACCACCGCAGAACCAGGAATTCTGGCGGCAGGCAGAGGCAAAACGTCGTGAACAATATCTAGCGCCAAAACCATCCCGACCACGTTCGGGCAGCAAAATGTAGCTCTCTAATGCTTATTGCACGTAGGAACCTGGAGGTGCGTCTTGGATTCCGCGCTCGCCTTTCCACTGCTCGTGGATCATTGACCATTTCCTACCAGTTTCGTATCCTTTCATGTATATATTGACATTCGGCTTAGCGATACCACGAACCACGACTATTGTACAACATGGCTGCTTGATGGAGGTCGAGATGACATTTGAATTGGACATGAGCAAGGTCAGGCTGCCTTGGAAAGACGACAAAATGATACAGTATTTATGTCATTAGGTGTTGATACAGGCACAGAAAATAAATAGGATTATTGTCCTGGCGTTGCAGATGCTCGAGTGATAGCAGAACTAAGCGTCTCGTTGATTTCGTCAGAGTCATGGGGCTCTTCCTCCTCGTACTCGACTTCTTCATCTTCCTCCTCCAAGGCGGCTTCAGCTTCGGCCTGTGCTTGCGCGGCTGACGCGGCGTTGGCAATGGCTTGCTCGAGCAACTTTGTTTGTTCTTCAGATAAGCCGTAGAGAGACAGCTGCGGCGCAGAAAGCGTGCTGTGAGGTTGTAATCCGCTATCCACGGACCCAGCGGTATTAAACACCGCAGACGGTTTGTCACCGTAGTACGAGGTGGACCCTTCAGGGTGAGCTGAGTTGCCGCTATCACCGACGGGTCCCATAGCCTGAATCTGGGGCTGAGGTGCCATATTCTGCATCTGCGCACGAGCAATGACACTCGCCAACGTTGCCTGTCCGCCAGTCGGGTCAAGATGCAATGGGGGTGCGGCATGATCAGTTCCAAGTGCAGACGACACGTGTCCCTGCAACGTTGCGTGGAGGCTGAGCACGGCGGCCTGCATCTGGCGAATGACATCACAGTGCACCTCCCCTTCCTCCATATGTCCGTCGTCTGCGTGGCCGTAGTATGCCATACAGGCTGCATTGCCCGCGGCAATATCAGCCCACATTCTGGTACGCCGACCCTCCCTCGCCGTGTCTTCATCGCCTTCTTTATCCAGGACTACCTCCTTTATTGCAGCGTTGACGCAAGTTGCTCCCTTGTTGCCACGTGCTGCACTGCTATTTTTGTGTCGTTTAATCGCATCGCGGCGCGAAAACATTTTGTCACACCCAGCACACTGCCAGGCTTTTTTTTCGTGGAGTTTTGCATGACGCTTGAGGTCATGGTTACGAACAAACGACGCGGGACACAGTACACAACGGAATGGACGGTGTAGAGCATGAACACGTTGGTGTGCTCGTAGGCTGTAGAGCCTTGCGAATATCTTGCGGCAACCGGGCACGAGACAGGGATAGACGGCTGTGCCAATACCGTTAAATGGAATGGACGAATGGGGCTGGGTGCCTGGCGGAATCCAGGGGTGGGAGGGATGGAGCGCGGAGCCTGGGGGTTGCGGGGCACCTTGGTCTTGGGTTGCCGTGGGGCCAATCTGAATACCACTGAGGACGCCGAGGACCTGAATCAATCCCCCGATCTCTTGCAACGCATTCATTTCCGGACCACCTCCGGCGGATGATGTCATAGAAAAAAGGAACAATTGATGGAGGTATAGTTGGATGGAGGATATGACGGACGGATCAAGGATGCCACCTGCTGGCGAGTTGGCGGTGAGAGCGTCAGAGGTAAATTTGACAGCCTCGGTTATTTGCCGTTGGAAATCATGATCCATGACGTTGGGTCGTTTGAAAGCGCGGGCGTCATTTTGGCGTTGTTCCTCGTCGCTCTCGTCCCGTTTGCGCTTTCCCTTGTCGAGTTGCATCGCGGGAGCGTTGGAGTGACGCATCGTTGCGAAGAGTGTGTCTGAGCGGGCCAAGGACACCAGGACGGGTGCCAAAGATCTGGCAAGCTCCTTGGAGATAGACCCGGCGTGGACAACCCGGTTCAAAACGTTCAACACGTTGTCGTTGTTGGTTCCTGGAACGATGGCAGACACGAGGGTGGAATGAGCAAGTGTGTCGCTGGCCGTGATGGCAAGGATGCCCTTCATAGTTTGCAGGGCTGCATCCTGTTTCTTCAACATAGCAACCGCGGGACCAGGCGCTACACGCTCCTGCGGAAGGGCAGCGATCTGAGGTGCAAGCGGCTGCGCGCTGGGGGTGGCTTGTGCAGCCTGCACCTTGCTGATATCTGCCCACAGCTGCTCTTTCAGACGACGAGCAATCTCCTCTGCTTCTTCTTCGTCTTCGTCCTCCTCGTCCTCCTCCTCATGTTCTTCCTCGACGATCGTGCTGTCCTCTCCCACAGGTTCGGTGACATGGGAAGCCACAACGTTCGCGGCGGTCTGCTCCGCCACAACTTCTGTCATAGTCTCAAAAACTGTTAGCAAAAAGGTTGCATGAATCGTGTTCGTTGGTCGTCCGATCAGGAGCAAGCCGTACTGGGTGGCAAATTTCCGCGCTCGAATAGACCAATGAGAACCGAGTCCATAACTGGAAAAGATGGCATAATTGAAGCTTATGTAATTGTTTTAAAGCGATTTTAATGTCCGCGACTGTGATAACAAGCGTGTTTGACTTTGCGGGGTCGCGTTTCGAGACAGGCTTTTACGGGTCAACCAACACCTGTTCTTTCATTACTATCTCCCTCAGAATACCCAAAATAACATGGCAAATGATACCATAAAAGATCTGGCTGCTGGAACTGCTGGTGGAATCGCTCAGGCAGGTAGTGCGTGTTCCGAGGCGACCCGATACTGAATTCTTTTCGGCCGAGGCAGGTGCTCGTCGGCCAACCCTTTGACATCGTGAAAGTGGTCAGTACATCAACGTTCGCTCAGTACAATCAATGAACCCTATATCTCTCCGTCCTTTCAGCGCATGCAAACATCACCTAAAGGAACCTATACCGGCATGTCACATTGTGCTGGCGGGATTCTGAAGAATGAGGGACCGTTGGCGTTTTACAAGGTATGGTCATCTTTGAATGAAAAAGAGACCTCTGACAACGTCCCAGGGCACGCTCACGCCTTTATTAGGTATCGGACTGTGTGTATCCATACAGTTTGGCGCATTAGAATACGCGAAGAGGGTGTTCGCAGAACACAATCGAGCTAACGGGAAAGGGGGTGCAGGCGGCAAAATCCTGGGAGCAGGTCAATTATTTACAGCGGGTGTTGGTGCTGGCCTTGCGAATGGCTTCGTCTCCGGTCCAGTCGAGCACGTTAGGATCCGTGCGTATCTTGCATGATCAGATTCATGAATCGCCTCGTCTCACGCGATTCCACAGGACTACAGACCCAATCCAATACAAATCCGATATATAACGGTCCGCTCGATGCTTTCAAGAAGATATTCACACAACATGGGATTGCCGGCATCTTCAAGGGCCAATGCGTGACCTTCCTCCGTGAGGCTACCGGTTATGGAATGTATTTTATGGTGTATGAGAAGCTGGTACAACGCGAAATGGCGCAAAAAGGCATTCGCCGCGAACAGATAAGCCCTCTCAATGCTGTCCTGTATGGCGCAACGGCAGGATATGCGGTAAGTGGCCTCTCCAATGGATCATGTTCCCCGACTAACCCATTCATTTGTAGCTGTGGGCTGTAATATACCCCATAGACGTGATTAAATCTAGAATGCAGACCGATGGGTTCACTCCCTCGACCGGCCAGAAGTACGCTTCTGCTCGGGATTGCGTGCGACAAGTTTGGCGGACGGAAGGTATTGCTGCCTTCACGCGCGGGCTTGGTCCTACCCTTATTCGGTTAGCGAAATCCTCCGCACTAGGATCAAACAACTGACGTGGGCTACGATATAGTTCGCCATTTGCAAATGGAGCTACTTTCCTTGGCTTCGAGCTAGCAAGTCGGGTGCTTTACTCGTGATTAATCGCCGGGATACCTTCGTTCCCTTTCTAGATATACTGTTTCATGCTGAGACTTCATCAGTGTGAAATAGAGCTGGGTATTCGGTGGACACGGACATATCCCGTTGAACTATCAATAGACGGATTTTCTTTTGTTGATGCTATATCTTAGATAGATTTGGGTTCTTCGGCGCAGCTGCATCTGGTCTTGCAAGCGTACACCCGATTCTGGACAGGGTTTGATTCGATTCGAAGTAATACTATGTTGCGCCAGCGCCAGCATCCGGGTACGGCATATATTGTCTCCCATGCCACATCACCAAGATTCGGGTGGAGACGGTTCAGGTCGTCCTTGTATCCACAAGGGTGTTCCGCGACAACACGGCCTTCGGAACCGCTGTATTCTCTTCGCTCCATTTACATTTATCCCGTCGGCTAGGCTCCCTCATCAATGATGGCCTCGACGCGATGGTAAAATCGGTGAGCGTATCCTCACTCGAGCTCGGCTCGGGCTGATGATTGTGAATTGTTTTTCCATCGGCCTCGTCTGTGTGGTGGGTTTTCGAACTCGTTAAGGCGCTTGGGCTGTCAAGCAATGTGGAGGCCTGCATACTGCAGGCAATGGGGGAGTGTGCATCCGTGTGCATCAACTGTGCCTGCATATGGGGAGAGCAGCGTACTGACCTGTCCGATCATTCCATAAACACTGGACCCTGTTGCCAACACAGAATTGCGGAAATGAAGGTGATAAGTGGAGTCGGAACTCATGCTATGGGTCTGTTTGTTGTGAATTGCTGCTGGGTGTATCTTGACTGACCATACTGGCCGTCTCAGCGAGAGTAAATAGTTAACTCGTCATCTACAGTGCTTACTAACTCTTTGCTTGGAACCGCTCGTATAAGCCGTTCTTCTCTGTATCCCTCTGATGTGTGCTGGACTCGGAGATTAAGTTGTGATTATATACTTGAAATAAGACATGGACCAGGTGAATCACTGAACTTTGGTCGAAGTAAACTTGAAAGCGCATGGCGAATCACGAAGAGCAAAGTGATTCTAAAGAATAAGACGACCCACTGGCAGAAGTGTCATTTTGTGTGAACCTCGAGCAAGCTCCGGCCCAACTCAGAGTGATCAAACAACGGATCCGTTTCGAAAGGATCCGAAGAAGGCACAACATCACATTGATGATGCCTGGCACTGCAAATCATTACCCTATCTAGGCCCCCTGCTGTGACCGGGATACCAGATAAATCATGGAGCCCCACACCCCCTGCGAATGCAGGGCGTGCGTAAGAGCATTTTCCCTCGGACCGATTAGCTCCAGCTGATCGCCTTAGTGTATTACGTAGAGCTAGCTCTGTCAGTTACTACGTGATAATTGCACTTGTCCAAAAAAAAAAAAAAAAAGAGTGACACCGCCCCGTCAATGAAACGCGACCACATGATCAATGACAAGGACACTGATTTCCTCGCGATTATTGACCCGGTCACTTTTTAAAATTGTTTTTACTTCCCTCAGTGCCTGAAGATTCAGACACAGCATCTGGTACTTTCTATGCCCAAACGGTAAACTAAATATGTATGTTTTTCAGATTATCGTTACTTTATGTTCGTGATTCACGTCGGGACTAAGGTTTAGGTTTGTCCTAGATATTGCAAACTCACGAACAAGAATGCTGGAGCATTCGCAGAGACTACGTGTATCCCAAGGCAGCGTGCCCATCCTGAAGAATTTAAAACGTGCGACGATGTCAAGCAAGTCAGCGCCGTCAGATCTGCCATGATGCTTGCACACCTGTTCACCAGGCCTGGGCGTATGAAACATTGATCTGACGGCCGTTGCCACAGCAGCTCATGAGCTTCCCGTGAAGCTTGAAGCTGTTGTGGAGTCCGTTTTGGAAATCATCCATCCGGCGAGCTATAAATACGTGCGTCTCCCTTCCATGCTTTCAGCAGCTTCAAGTTCTCTTCGCCCTTTCAGTTTCTACCATCATGATGGTCTCCAAGTATTTCATTTCCCCGCTTGCACTCATGGCCACAGTGCCACTGGCACTTTGCCAACCAGGTTTCCCTGTTTACTTTCGACAGCCCACCTTTGGGACCACAGGTTGGCTTCGGGGAACTCCACATATTATTACATGGTATGTTGACGCATTCTTGTATGACCCATCTCCTCAAATTGCCTGGCACGGCGCCTGCCTTATAGGGCATTTGTTAATGCCAATGACGCCATACGACTCGCACAACATCCAATTCGGATCTATATCATCCAAGCCGTGCGCACGCCCCAGTATTTTAGTACGCTTCTCACCTGTGTCACTCGGTATCGCCATTGAGCAAGTTCGTACTAGTGGCGCTGGTGGCTTCCAACTCCGAGCCCCAGGACCGGGAGGCGCTCATCACTCTCCCTGTTGGGATGCCACCTTCCAGCTATTACCGCTTTGTCAGTGAGTCCACTCGTCACACGAGTGCCGTTACCCTACCTGACTTTCTTCACAAGTGTTTATTGACAATGGCTCCTTGATCGCCACCAGCGCCGCATTTCTTGTAGAATAAAATTGTTGAGGGTCAGACCATTTTTGACTCTTCCGAACATAGTCGGCAGAGAGGAATGGTTTTGTGTGGGCACGGACTGCATTCTAAGAATATTTTCTTAACAGAAACTCTGTAGCCTGAGTATTGTACTGGGTTAATAACCCTATGCAATAATCAACCACATGATCCATCGACGCCCGGTCTAAACTCGACCGTGCGCATGCTCGAACAACAATCTAGATGCGCGTTAGTATGCAACACACTCAGAGACAATTTTACACACCGGTATGCGCTGTCATATCCTCCCTCTGCCAGTACCGTCGACTCCAATCCCGCGCTTTGCGATGCACGCGGCTAATTCATCGTGAGCGCGGAAAAACACAAGTGCATCGTACAGATCCACATACGACACTTGAATCGGAACGCAATGGACCCATGGCACAATACGCGACGTATACCTAGTACACAGTCAGATACGCAGTAGATACGGGAATGTAGGCGTACCACTCTAGATAGATGGTGTATTTGAAAACGACCGCGTTGCTCGTAATGAGACGCAGTCGGTGGATTGAACCGAGCTGTCGCACCCTCGGTGACTGAGGTTACGGTGGGCTCATCGACGCCTAATCGTTAAAGGGTAGGAAGTTGTTGAGGGTAGGGATCCACGTCCATATTTTACTGTGAAAGAACGTGGATATGATCAGCTTCAAAGTACGAGAGACCCTTCAAATACAAACCGCAGTGGTGTGAGTCAGAGTAGAGTTTAGAATACAACTTATGTGTCACTTGAAGGCCGTGGTGCAAGTTACGACCACTGAACAACACCATCGCCGTTAAGAATGCCTCATGTCCACCTGTCCACAGGCCATTGGGTGGTATTGACGAATTTCATGTGGGAAAGCGGGCAACTGTCGAGGTTCGGACACCAGGGATGGTAGCTGGTCGAGAATCGGAGTATTCCGGGCTTCGCTGAGAGCCCAGGTCCTTGAGCTTTTGCTTCTATCATGATGGTAATATCAAGCCGATCGTGAGTATTTCTCGTGATATTTGACCTATCTAAAAGCGACCTGCATTGGCCCGAGAAGATTTGGATACAGTTGCCACTCGGAAAGAAGTTGGTCTCGGTGAAAAAAAAAATCTTTGACCTTCTAGACAGCAGTACAGTAAGGTCGATCAGACGAAATCTTTCTAGTTCGGGCCTCCGGACGAGTCTGAAATGCTTCCTGGAAAGAGTGGTAAGCTGAGTGCCATATGGAATCAAACGGCCGACCTGGGGCCAGATTCGGAAGAACTCCTCGTACTTCAAGTTGACATGTTGATTACACTAACACTCTGGGTCGTCAGGTTTGCCTAAGTCCGAGAAACTGGTGTAAGAAATGTCCGATTCAATATATGCAAATCCAATCCCGATGGATAGCTTTTCCAAACTGACCCAGTCAATAGTCCTCCGGGTCCATCGGCAAGTCCATCAGAAAGCCTGACGTCGCTTTGTGCTCGCTAGCCACGAGTATCGCTACCTGTTGCACCCTCCGCAGCTGTCACTCAGTGTCCATAACCAAGAAAACAAATGGTAACATGATTGTTCGAGGCAAGCGCTTGAAGAATCAACGATGATCCGAATTCTTGATCAATGATTGGACTTACAAAGGTTGAACGTACTGGTTCAATTCCTCCCTTCCGAGTCTGTTCGACCGAGATGGCCGAGACGAACTCATGGACCAATGGTGGAACGTGCAACCTTGAGTCGGTGGGAGATGGTGGACACTGGGGAGCGTAAGTATTTGCTGAGAAACGTATCACTGCTCGGGGAGATAATCGTAAATCATACTTGGTGATTCAAATAGAAGGTGTTGAATGGGTAGCATCTCGTGCGGAACATATGGCAAGCACTGACCGGTCCAAAGGAGCAAAACTGCACCAAATATTGTTCTTTGTACATACCAATCATGACTGATTGCAGGTTAACGGATGCCAATCCAGCCTCAACCAGCCTATCATTCTGATCATAGCACCTCGGCTGCAAAGACGGGATGTAGCGACCCTTGAAAAGAAAAAGTTCACGTGGGTGCGTCTCCTGGGGAAGTTTAATTCAGGCGCCTTACACCATATGATTCACCTGCCATATGGAACGCACGGCCCTTGAACTGACTAAAGTTCTCGAAAAAGATGGCGACGAAAGCGATGATATCTTTCGCCGCCTCCTCAGTCGTGCTCTGTTGAATAGTTGGTGAGATGTAGTGAATATCTATGCTGACACCAGACATCCTGCATACCATGTATTCGCCATAGTTGGCATACGAAAACCCGACGCCGATGGGCTGGTCGACACAGAAAATGTTGACGTTGGTATTCCACGATTCGGGGTGGTAGGTCGTGCCGTTTCCGGAGAGCGCTCTGCACGGACCGAGTTCCATCAAGAGACCGAGACCGGAAGAGGATCCTGTGTTTACAATTTTAATTACTATTATAGTATCGTTTCAAGAGATAGGACACTCACCACTGGTCCAGAAGATGACATCATCCGTCGTAGGATCATTGCAGCTCTCGAAAAAGTAGAAAAAGATGTGTCGAGCTTAGGTCCATCGTTTGACTCACGCCAACTTCATGTCGTGCGGGGGTCCTCCTTTATGGAACACATGGATGATGGATGATGGAAGCGACAAATAAATTGCTGCCGTCTTCAACGGACAACACGCCAAGCACTTCACGCGTACTCAAAGACCTTCAAAGTACTATTTCATTGACTTTGGCATCTCTCGCCAGTATGATCCTTCGATTCGGGAACCTAGAGGGTGTGTTTTCTGCCAAGATAGCTGGTTGCGAAACGAACTAGTATTCCTGGGCTAATAACTGCTAGTCGGCTTGCGATGATTATCGAACGTGGGCTTGTTTGGACTGATGTCTGCCAGGTCTTCTCGCACTGAGACACCTTGGAAAACTTTGATGGGTCGTGCACCTACTCAGACAAGGGTAACAGCTGTGTGTATCATCGTGGTAAGGCAGTCTAAGTAAACTTGAAAGCGCACGACGAATCACGATTAGCAAAGTAATTCTAAAGAGTAAGACGACCCAGCAGTGTCAACTGATCCGTTTCGAAAGGATCCAAAGAAGGCACAACATCACATCGACTCGGATGTGGCACTGCAAATCACGTACTTGGACAGTATCCACCACGTATCGCGAAGTTGTGCCATGTCTGACATACTTGGAGAGGGCAGGTATGTGAATATCCATTCATATTTTTATCATCTTACTCGCGGACAAGGGTATCTCACACTAACGTATTTCAGGCCCTGGGCATTCACCAGTATGTCGGCATCATTCCTTTGGCTCCGGGCTGTGTTCATCGACCTCTTCAATAGTCGTTCGTGCACATGGGTTTCAACGATTACGAACAGACAAGTCGTGGCGTCCAATAGTCGCCGTCACAGCCGGAGATCACCAATGTCGTGAGTTGAGCCTCGGCTGTGATGGCCAAAATCCAAACTTGAAACAGTGCTTTCAATTGTGAGTGGAGGTCATATACGTTTCTTAGTCCGAGCTTCTCATCCAGGATACAGTGGTGATCTCGATGCATCCTCGCGGATAGATATATGTGTGTATCACCTGGCGCAAAGCAAAAAGAAGAACAAGAGGAGGAATCTTGTCGCAAGCGCGCGTTGTACGTTGCAAGAATTGGCCCGTCTTCAGGCTCAGCAAGAGTGCAAACAAAGAAGTCAGTTTAAATTGGCATTTAACTCGCCCCCGTCTCACGCTTGGACAGGTGTCGAGATAAAATTGAATTGTGTCTCGCGGCCAAAGGGTGGCACTAATAAAGCTATACCCACAGCAATCATTCTGGTTGCAAAAATTGATTCACTCGAAGTGTCTAAGGCACAGCCTGTGTGTCTCCAAGAGGACGCGGGTTCGAGTCTTGGTGAGGAATCCGAAGACCAGGGTATGATATCATCCTGGAAAGTCGATCGTTACCTAACCTGTATCGCAGCGGAATGCTCTAGCTCGCCGACCTCCGACTTTGACGGACATCCAGACTTTTCATGGCCGGAAAGACATCACCCGCAGCCAAAAGTGCATACCGGTTATTGGTCCGACTCGAACCGCGTGCTGTCCGAGGATGAACCAGATCCTTTACTCAAGATTCGGGATAACGAGCCCATCCTTGTGCCTTGACTCTTAGACGGCGAGGACGACATCCGAGTCAAAAATCAAGATTACACAATGTGGTTTGCAGCGTCGATACTACCGGCGTACACGGAAACCATATCCATAGATACCCAAGTTTCCACGGTTGATTCTATTGTCGACTCGTTCTCGCCTTATCGAGAACTCCGAGAGGCCCGGTTAGATTCAGAATACGAACGTATTTTGACCGAATTGTGCGCAGAGTGGAGGTTTGTGGGTGGATCGGTAAGTACACATGTTTGGAAGATGACACACGACTGACCTTGGGTAGCTAGTAGCGCTAGCAGGGTATGAAACCGCCACTCGGACGAACCTTTTACTAACTGAATCATCCAAGGCTTGAAGCTGGTGTGTTTGGATTCTCGTCAGCGTCTGCATTTACGATCAGCACATTTGCCACGAGAGCCATAGCGGTCGCCAGTGTCGCTTCCGGTATCGGTCTCACCATAGATGCCTGGTTTTTATTGGCGTATTGCAACGTTACGTCAACAAAGTTCCAAGTAAGCCCTTTAGTCTCTACCTTTGGTCACGCAGCATCAAACGGTCTTACGCTCTCCGACAGAAAATGGCCATGGACGTCTATGGCATGTATTTATTTTTCTGTATTTCAGCACGGATACCGGTGCTCTGCATGTTTACAGCCGTGTGCGCACTAATGTGCTTCCTGCTGTCGGTAGCGTGGTCGGCATGGCCGACTGCCGTTTTGGTCATGTCTTTTATGGCAGGCGTGCCCGTCAGCCTCCAGTTCATCGTGTACAGCCTCCACTGTGTCGTGGTGTTTGTTGTAGGTGTGATACGCAACATCCGCCAAGGTATCTTGCGATACCTTGCGTGGATACGTCCACCTCCCGCACACGTGACCTCATAGACGGGTTGGTCACCAGACTAATCAACGGCCCCCTTCGCCAAATGACCAGTCCACGACAACCCGCCAAACGACTTTACAAACTCGGTTTTCTCTCCAAGGCATCGCCAAATGACCGATATGACACTACTAAGTATGGAGGCACGTCCGTGGGAACTTAATGTTGTTCATTCCAAAGCTGTTCCAAAAGTGGCAAGTCTGACTTCCGTGACTCGGCCCGGGCCCGGACCGTGACGAAGCCAATAAACACGACCCGTTACCCTAGACCTAAACTTACACGCTGTGAACGTTGTCGCAGGCCTTGGAGTGCTGAAGGCCAAGTGGGAATGTCAGACCGCATGTATCCATCGATGGGTAACGCGAATGGGAGCCAAGTTGAAACCGTCTTCGACGGCGAGCCTGACACAGGTCGCGTCAGCAAGTGAGGGTAGTCAGGAGATAATACCTTCCTCACATCATCTCAGAAAGTGAGAGAAAGACCCTATTGAGAGAGAACTTGTTGTCAGGGTTTGACTGAGTCAGACTTGCTATGACGAATTGACGATGTTACTCTCTTCTCCATGGTAGTTATCTGTCGAGATAGTTGAACAAAGCGAACTTCACGTATGCCCTGCTGATCGGCCTTGGTAGTAGCGACCGAGCCTGTTTGAGCCAAACCAGCCTTGTTCAGGGCGTTGGCATCCAAATCGTTTGAAACTGCGTCGTCTTGCAACGTGTGGCGGAGATTGGACAACCGGCCCAGATACGAGGTAAGGGTGACCATGTCCTTGCTCTTGTATCCTTGCTGTTTGAGGTGACACACGATCTATCGAGAGTTTGTGAATAGTATCAAAAAAGTAATACTTTCATTTCTACTGATAGTCGTTTTTACATCTGAATGGCCCGGACGGTAGCATTAATGTCAGCCTGGAGCACTAAAAACACATCGCCGAGTCCTTTTTTAAACCCGTCAATGTGGCCAGATCGTGATGTTAGTATCATGATGGTTACAAAAACAAGGATGACAAAAGGGAACTTACGAGCACAGATTGGGACTCTTTGTGAAGTTTATTCGCTCTCAAGCCCCTTCAGAGCCAGTGGCAGGCACGCGCACCAGTGAAAGTTGCAGAGGAAAGTGTGACGGAGACTCGGAGCAGATGGTCAGTGGTAGCAGCTTAACACAAATGATCAGCGCGCCTCGTACACCAATAACTCACTCATGCCACTCCCAATTACCCCAATAACCACTCCGTGGCTCCGCTAAACATGTAAATTCGCAGGACATAACCCAGAGCTCCAAGCATGAGGATGGCGTGCAAACTGTGAAGCTCTTAATGGCATACTTGAAACGGATGATTTGCCGACATCGAAGTTCACGAGGGGACTTTCCCCGGGTCAACGGCATATCGATGGTGGTTGGGACCTACGGGAGGACCACTGTGACGGAGAATGAAAGTGTTCTGGATGCCACCATACCTCGGGCTTGGTGGTCGCAAGTCTGGTGGGTAGAAGGGGTGTTTTGCGTGTCGGATCGGCGAGGAGGGCCAGGGGATTGGTGAGCTGTGGGCACTACACTTTGGGGGAGCGTGGCAGTGATATGTATTTGCGGCAACGAGCGTCACGAGTCTTGGTGGATAAGAGGACAAGATGACCTATGGTAACGTGGAGGTCAGGGGCACGTTGATGACTAGCAGCACTCGCCTGAAGGGTCTTGGAATGTGTAAAGTTATTATCCTGGGTTTCGAAGACATTCAGTTCAGGGCAGACAGGGAAAGCGCGTACATCGAAAAGATCATCTTCGGCCAGAAGCGCCAGACTCGGCTCATGCATGGTGATTGCCAATGTGAAAGGGAGAGATATCAATACTCGGGATCACAGAGTCCATCACACCGGGAAAGCACCTGGACCCAACTAACTCGGTTTTTGATCCACAAAGAACCACCGTCTTGTTCGTCTGCTTGGGCCCATTGTGCCGTGAGCCCACGAAGATCGCCCTTCACAAAATTTCTTGGTTAGAAAGAGTGCATAGTATATGCGCCTAAAAAGTACCAAACGCCTGCTCACATCTGACTCGGAGTCGTGGTTAGAGTATTTGAGCTTGTAGCTTGAAAGCCTCTTCGAGGAGGGCCCCCATCAGTGTTTGTAACGACCGTCGAAATCCAAATGATGGCAGGTTGAATCGAGTCTGTTGACCTTGAGAACATTGAGGCCGGAACTTGAGCTTGGATGGTAAACCCCAAACGAAATGATCCCAACGTAAAATTTGTGGCGTGTGATGTACTGTGGCGTCAAGTGTCACCGCCACCACTCCGCCCTCACGTGCGTGACGTGCTTCCTCAAGGCCTTCAAATACTAAATACCGCTCTTTGTCGCATCCACCCACCACTCCCAGCCACAAGCCAGTTTTTGGAACCTAGTAATCATTTCCCCCTTGCTCACCGTCGTAGTAAGGGAAGTGGGAGGGAGAGAGCAATACTACGTGCAGCGACCGTCGTGCACTCTCGGTTGTACGAGAATACACGGCAGTCGTTGCACGCTGTCCTCGGTTCAGCAACAGTGGGCAATGCCAGCAAATGAGGCAAGGGCATGCGAGGACGTGCGGCTATACCAATCATGTACAAGGAGGAAGGAGCCGATGGCGCACGCAGGAGGGCAGGGCGGGAGGTGGTGAGTGACGGTAGCAAGCACGTCCACACAAGCGGGCCGTGGTGGTCCGTCAATGGGGAGTCCTCGCGACGGAGTTGTCCTCGTCTTCCTCGTCGTGTCGTTAGCAGGGTCATTGTTAACGGCGGCGATGCCATAACGCCGTCGTTGAGGAACGAAGAGGTTTGCATGGCCGACAACGCCGATGAGACGATTTGCGTGGCCAATGACACCGACAAAAAGGAGGAAGTTGCGTGGCCGACGACGACGACAGAGGGAGCTTGCAACAACAGCAGCAGGGAGCGAGATTTTCTGCAGTCAACGACGATCATGACGATAAACAACTAGGAGCAAGACAAACTTACCGTGACTGGCAACGGCGAGGAACGAAGGGGTTTGCATGGCCAACGATGCCGACGAGAAACGAGAGGGCTTGTGTGGCTGACAACCATCGACGACGACGCCGACGGAGGGAGTTCGCAACAACAGCAGCGACGAGGACCAAGAGGTTTCGCAGTGTGAGAGAACGACGACAATAAATGAGCGAGATCGCCGACCACGACGACGAGAAGACGACGGGAAGGACGATAAGAGGCGTGGGAGATTGTCCGAAGGGGGGGGGGCTTACTTACTGTAAAGCAGAATTCGTCCGGGGTGGAATTGCAGGCGGTGCATGGTCGATCCCCATCAAATCGGTGTGTGACGTCATTGAGGGTCTGGAAGGAAGTTTGGGAGTGATAGGTCTTGGTGGGGACGACTTGGATGTTTGTAACCGATTCATTGAACTGCCAGTGTGATAAGTACGAAATTAGTTACGAGAACTCAATGACGTGCATGCAACCGAAATCGAATCGCCACTCACGAAAACCTATCGCGAAGAGAGGCGACACTTCCCAAGGATCCCTCCTCGCTGCTCTCCTCCAGCCCCACAGCGAGTTGTTCGCGTTCTGGACAGCTCTTGGGAGACCGCAATGCGGCTGAGACTGGGACCGGACGAAGCAGAGGCGCGGAGGTGGTGGCGTGGCGGCGCACGCTCAAGTGCGGCCGCCTTCAAGTCTGGATTGGATACCTTGCTGCGGATGCCACAGAGGGAAGCAAGTGACTGAGATTGCGAGATACAGTCATCGGGTGCGAGAGGCTCGTGTTCGGGAGCGACGTGTTGGCGCCGATTGGAGGTTTGCCGCTGTCTGACTTTGCGGCAGGACCGGGGTGGGCGAGCTCGGTCCTGTCAAAATCCCGAATTCGCTGTCCTCCACCTCCTTTCTCTTTCCTTTTTCATCCTTGCCTTTCTCTTTCCTCTTCCTTCGCTTCTCATCTTCTGAGTCTGAGTCTCCTTCGCTACCTTCATCTTCCTCGCCATCTTCGTCACCCTCGTCACCTCCACTTTCCTCTTCGTCATCACTGCTCACCTCTGTTTCGGTCGGGGTAACGATCCCACTGGACTTAAAAAAGGCACATAAATCGGTTCAATTTGTCCAACTGCAGCGCGTAAAAATCGTGCAGCGTATACTCGCGTGTGCCCAGCTCAAAGATGCCCCTATATCTAGATAGCGCGAAAAAGTGAGGTTCCATACGAAATTGCATGGTAGAAAGATGAGAGACCGACGGACATGTACAGCGTATTGCGGAGCACTGCGAGCATGGCGTTGTAGCGCAGCATTGGTTTCGTCAAGTTTGAGTCGTCGGGATCGGCCTCGTCGTCACGTTTAGGTTCCGGATTGGGTTGTGTCGCCAGCGAAGAAGTAACCTAGAAAACAGGCTGAATGTGCGTTCTTCATGTAGATGTGATATTGGACTTTCTCTTTTTCGGTTTTTTAAGATGCATTGCAATCCATCGGCCGTTACCTCCCAACTGGTATCCATACCTTCCGTTCGGAAAAATTCACACCCATCGTCATCGCCTCTGTCACCAATCAAATCGCAACTCACCAATCGTTCCAAAACACGCCATCTAATCCATCCTCTCCCCGCTCCTCGTCCGTCACCCCTCCAAA
>JBBPNX010000055.1:0-51857 GCA_038091155.1 Harrya chromipes
TGCCGTTTCACAAGCAAATTTCGACATCATGTTGCAGAAATTGGTCATCAATCGGGTATTTCCGATACAACATATGGGTTATGACACCCAAAGTCCCTATGGGTTATGGATTATGGGTTACCATCACAAAATCACCGCAAACGAACTCGGGAAATCCGAAAATGTATGGGTTGTAAGGGGGTATGGGTTATACCTGGCATGGGTTACAAGAGGTTCGACTGTAGTACGTATTGGACACCAGTCGGACTAAATCAACTTTTTTCTTTGAATCAAATGACGGAACGTACCGTTTTGATGGGGCTCAGATCATGTGGCTGACAATAATTTTTTTGCGTCTTGGCCTGTCCTGGGTTCTCTGGAAGTGGAATGGCCGTGCAATCAATACTTGATGGGTTCTGTCCGCACTTCCAGCGCATTGATAGGAACGCCACCAGGTTGATAGATATACTGGTTGGTCAAGCTTCAAGCTCAAGGGGTCGGTTGCTATCGAAATCTCCGTCCGCCGCACACGTGTCTCATGATTTCACCGAATGGCTTCGCCGAACCCTGCACATGATTGTCTGGTGTGACATGCGCCCCACTCCAATGTACACCGCCGCGGGTCGAGGGAAAGAGACTGGCAGTCACCGGAAAATGTACCGCATTCGAAACCCACAGTGAGACCGTAATACCGTAAGGATTCATGTGGCATGCCATTCTTTGCGTCACTTACCCAGAACATTCTGGTATAGCCGAGACTAAACATGGTCCTTTAAAGTTTGCGAGCACCAAGTTTTTGCTTCCATTTCGGTGGATCTCCTCCATTGAGAATGAAATCCACCGGGTCGTGGATAACGCTTCCCTCGACGAGATTCTCATGCGACGAGCCAAGCTATAAAAATGACGATTTGAGGTCCCATACCATATAAGAATGGACAGGTAGAAACGTCGTAATAGAACATACCCACCTGGAATGAAAGGATCATAAACGCAGGTTTGAGGATGAGTCATATTATAGAAAGCGACTGGGTCAAGGGGTGGCTGATGCGGCGGAAAAAAGGTGCCGTCAAACACTGCGGCGGTTCAGAAGGAAACGAGGGCGCACACACTTCTTCAAATTGTCCCACTGTCAATATCGGGGCAAGAGCGCCCCTTCGAAACTATCGAACAGGTTGAGCCATGTACAACTACTATGCGTAGTACTGGAAGTTACCTAACGATATGATTTGGACCGGGGAGCTCCTTTCCGGGTGGTGAGAGGATGCCCACGGCAATTCCGCAGTGAGAGACACAGCTCAAGAATCCATGATGACATCAAGGGAGTCGTTGCTGTGGCCAATATAACAACACAGCGCATCGCATCCAAGATTGACCACCCTTTTGGGGGTCAGATATACGCATTTAGAAGGCGCCGACGCCGATATCCGGTGAAAGGCGACACGAAATAGACAGGTGACCAGCCATCTAAAAGAAACGCCACTGCAAACTTGGACTTCATCCACTTGGCTCCGTCCGTTCACAATGACTGTTTCCTCAGCACACGAAACCCAACAATGTATGTATTTCTCGACCTTGTTAGCAGAATTGTCGCGTGATACCGCTCTATTCGCAGCCAACATAGTCCCACTTCCTCACCACTCTCCCCCTGTTGATCTTCGAAGGATGACCTCAAACTCGACCCTCCTCACGCCATCCCATAGAGAGCGCAGGCTTTCATCCCATCCATCGCAGCTTTTGCAGACAGCCAACGCAAGACTCGGTTCTCGTTCGCCCTCCTCTATACCTTCATCACCCACATCAGCGTAGGACTATGCTCCTCCCTTATCGCCACTGTCCACTGACTGTGGCATGCTTCTTTTCTAGTCATTCGTCCTCCTCGGCCATCTTCGAACGGGACATTGAACCCGTTGGTCCTCCATCGCCGCCATCTTCCCACCCACCCAATCCACACCGCATCCCTAGGTCGAAAGGCACTGAACAGCTAGAACAAGGCGTGCCCTCTGTCCTTGATTCCGCAGCATCCGTCCTTGCGTCTTCCTCGCCCATGGAGGAGGATCATATCGCTGTTGTTACTCCTGCCAGGGACAGGGGTAAGGAATTCAGGAGCGGTTTTGCCAGTCCGATCGGGAGCCTGAGGAGCAGGAGTCCCAGTCCGACGAGCGGCAGGTCTCCTGCTAGACATCGTTCTAGCTTGTTACTGAGTGTTCCTGGCTCCTCGTCACCTTCCGCGCCAATTACATTACCGCTGCTCTCGTCCAGTCCTACCAAGGAACCTTTGGGTCGTTTGACAATCCAAACGTCCCCCCCTGCGACATCTTCCCCCGCTGGCGCGGCGGGAGTGGTCAGGAAGATAGGAAAATCAAGTCCTTCAACCACCACCCCCAGCTCAGCGTACTATTCCACTTTGTCATCTGCCGAGTCGTCGCCTTCAACGACGATCGAACGGCTCCCTCCAGTCAATGCCTCACCTCTGCAACCACTTGCCCAGCTTCAGCCTATCCATCAGCCTCAACATCAGCCAATTCCACCTGCTTCGCACGCCATCTCTCCTTCCTCGACTTATACCGGATCGCCGTATACTCACCCGTTGAATATTTCCCACCCACCTTCTCCGACGCATGGCGCCTCAAAACGGCTCTCGTTCATGTCTTACTCCGACCTTCTCGCATCGACCCCCGCGTCGACAGTGCCTTTGTCGTCCTTCACTACATGTGCCTCATCTGAACCGCCTCCTCACATCCCTGGAGTAACCGGTTTGGGCAACGTACATTCAAGCGCTGGGTCGATACACGGCAGGGATAGGGACAGTATCGCATTGTTGGATGATGTCGGCGGTGAGTGGGAACGTGAGGGGCTGGGGAAAGGTCTGGAAGAAAGGCTTGAAGCTCTAATGATCGTCCCCGGAAGAGCTTGAGGAACAGGATACCGCTCTACCACCAACAACTGCGCAACTTTATGCATGAGGAAGGAATCGAACAGAGAATCAATTTACCGAGTCTCTCTGACCATTCGTTTTTTCGGGGAAACCAATGGGAACCAAAGTACACACCCGAACTTAAACGTGAAACCAGATAATCGGTATCGAATGGTATTTTATCTTACCCCTTTTGTATTAATGGTTTACCTATGCCACTCACTCATGGCCTTGGTTCGTTTCTTTTTGTTCTTATCTCGTTATTCACAACGTCTCTCATAAAATTAGACCATATTTCGTGCTCGAAATCGAGACGTCATGCATTTATCTTTCCTATACTCCAATTATGGTGGCCAGTGACATCTTCGAGTTGGATGTCTTCAGGTACATAGGTTTTTCCGTCTTGTATTCCGGTCCGACCTGTTCTTTATGCCACTATGTTGCTGTTGTTCTGTCACACCTCAAGGATATCTTCTAATCTTCTAAATCCAATGAAATGTACATCACTTCTTGGATCAATCCCGTTGATAGGACAAGCCGCGAAGCTACTCAGGCTGTTGTGTATTGTTTTCTGAAGTCACGAGTGCTCGCGTTGAATAGGACACGGTTCATACGTGGCTGACTGCGCGATAAAATGCTCAAGCAGCTCATTGATCGTTTGACAGTTTACCTTGTTTACAGCCCCGGCCCCTTGCCCCACCAATCCAGATCGATCGAAGAAGGTGCGAGCACGTGACGCACGCGCGATCGATGAGAACTTCGCAACTTGAAAGACCTCGCAAACCACCCAACAAGCCCGAAGTGGCTCCCAACGAGCTGGAGTGACCTTTCAAGGCCGATCTCCCGGAGTGGAAAGCCATGTGGACATCTCTTATTGGCGAGTACTCATAGCCAGTTGTCGGTGTCATGCAAACCTTCGGGCCTCAATCCGACCTCGTGATTTGTCGTATCAGGGAGTACTTCCCCGATATAGGCCCTTCAAGTTGAGCATTCTTAGGCTCTCCTTAAACCGTCTCTCCTGTTGTCTAGCTTATGCTATAGTGTCAGCCCTACTATCCAAATTCAAATTCATGGTCTCGGAGTGCACGCTTTCCTCACAGAGAGTTCATTGTGAGAGAGTACTAATTGTATGCGCCAGGTACAGCGGCATGACCATCCGAGAACGTTTATCTTGGATCTCGAGTCAACTTGGTCTACTTCACACGGTGCCTAGATTCGTGTGCTCAGTGCTCTCTTTATTCATGCCCTCGTGGTCAATGATTCCCCGATGCGTTGCAGTTGCCACGTCCACTCGGATTGCATCACGAGATCGGATCAAGAGTTCAGCGCTCAGCCTTCGGTCATCATGATAGATGCAGTAACAATCTCGTATGTCTCGGCCGGGAAGCAGTATGCAATCATCTTTCCCCCTAATGTATCGTTGTCTTACCTTGAGCTAGCCATACGAGTGGATCCCCCGCGTGCTAGCATGCCACTATCGGTCCCCTCAGTCCCGTGCCCAATGCGTCCACGTTGTGCTACCAGTATGTCAACCCAATTATCATTGTTGACCATATGCCGCAGAGCCAAATGCGATCGACATTCGAACCCCTTGCCAGCTGGGCGAATCGGAACCAGGAATTGTCTCTTGGGGGGCGACCACCGCGATGCGCGCGGCGGAAGGAAGTAGTATAACTATGTTTGACCACGTGCACGCTCGACCATGCATTAAAGACGGAGGTTCATTGTATTCTTGAGGTACAGCCCGGTTCTCAAAGCTCCCTCTTAGAGGCTTTTCAACGACGACGACCTCTTCCACCAACACATTATTTCTAATCTGATCAAGGATGGTGGCATCTCGGGTTGGCTTTTGCGCATCATCCGTGATCCGTCTCGGTCTCTGCCTTTGCTTTGCCACTTCGGCGACAGCGTTCGATATGACGCTCAATACAAATGTGCGTCTTTCCCCTGTTGTTTGTTTTCATGTTCATGTTGAGCTTACGCCTATACTTTCTTTTTAGTTGGCCGTGTATGTGTCCCACTACGATCTAGCTTGAAGGCCGTCATTCTGACTCTTGCTTGTCAAGGTACTGGGGTCAGAACTCATATGGAGCAGCCAATCCCAGCAACACGGCCGCGTGGCAGCAACCTATTGAATACTATTGTGGCGTACGTCGTTCTCCTTGGTGATAGTTAACGGCAACTGATCCCTCATTCTTTTATAACACATAGGACAACACCATCGACACGTTGCCCGTCGCGTTCCTCACAGAGTTTTATTCGACCGGTAATTTGCCTACTATCAACCTTGCCAACGTATGTCGTTTTTCATTTCTGCTATTAGGATGCGCTAGCTTTGCGGCGTGCTGATCCGTTTCCCTATCTTATTTATTGCTTCCGCACATCCACGTGCATATAGACGTGCAGCACGACCAATGACCCGGTATTTCCGGGCACGAACCTTCCCAATTGCAGTTTCCTTGCGACCGGTATCGAAACGTGTCAAAAGGCCGGGAAGATCGTCACGCTCTCGATCGGAGGTGCGACAGGTGGCGTTGGGTTTACGAGCGATTCGGAGGGACAAGCGTACGCGCAAGTCATTTGGGATATCTTTTTGGGCGGAAGCAACACCACGAGGCCATTTGGGGCAGCTGTTTTAGACGGGTACGTGCCTCGGAATCCTTGGTCGTCTGGGAGACCGACCAATTGTATATGCTCACGCCTCTTTTACGTATAGCATTGACATGGATATCGAAGGTGGAGCGCAGACGGGATATACTGCATTCCTGACGGCACTGCGAACATTGATGGATGGCGGAAACAAACAGTGCGTGGATAATGCCTGATTGTTTGACAACTTGTGACGGGATGACGTTTCATAGATACTACATTACCGCAGGTTCGTGTTGCTTCATGAAGGGGCAGCCATATGGTTCTGACTGATACGATGGACCTCAGCTCCACAATGCCCCTACCCAGACGCCTACATTGGAACGACGTTGAACGCCTTTGGCTTTGACGCTGTTTACGTGCAATTCTGTGAGTTGTCCCCGATGTATCTTTGGGTACAAGGCACGCACGTGTTAACCTGTACGTTTTAGATAACAACTATTGTGAAGTCAGCAACTTTGGCAACACCAACGTGCGTTGACCGTTTTATGACCGAGTTCTCGTGCGCATTCTCACGATTGCGTCGCAGGATTGGGACTTTGGTACATGGTGCGTACACACGTTCCGTTCTCCGCTATCTCCTCCGTCCACGGGGCTCATATGAGTTGGGATTGATTGAATGCAGGGACAACTGGGCTACAACTGTCTCCCCGAACAAGAACGTCAAGGTTTACATCGGTGCACCAGGGTCTTCCACGGCTGCAAGTACTGGCTATGTCAGCTCCTCAACGCTCGCGACGATCATCTCGCAGACCAAGAGTCAGTATGCATCCTTTGGCGGTGTCATGCTCTGGGACGCGTCCCAGGCGTACGGTCAGTCGCGGATGATGTTTACTTTCGTTCTGCGGATGTCACTGACGGGTGCGCGCGTGACTTGCATAGCGAATGGGAGGTATGACCAGGCTGTCAAAGCCGCGCTCACTGGATCGAGCGTGACTCTACCTGCGACGACGAGTTCTACCACCACCACGTCCAGCTCCACGACCACCTCGTCAAGTCCCGCTGCCACGACGACCGCGAGTGGTGGACTCTGTGCAGGTGTTTCTGCATGGAGCCCAACTGCCATTGTGAGCCCCGTTTCCATTTTTTTTCCTATTGTTTCGTTCCGCTAGTATCACTCATGACACACATGTTTCCAGTACGTCGCTGGCGACCAGGCCACATACAAGTGAGTACATCTGCATCACGTCCCAGGTTGCCCGACGCTCATCCCTTCTTCCCTCCTCCTTTGCTTTCCGTTGCTCGCAACCCAGTGGCCAGTTATGGGACGCACAGTGGTGGACCGAGGACATTGCGCCCGGATGTAAGCCATGCACGCCGTCTCTGCATCGGGCCCTATTCACCCCGATGCTACGAAACACAGCAGGTACCTATAACGGCTGGAGCCTCGTCGGATCGTGCTAGACGCGCCACCCGGGCGTGACCCAACCAAGACGGGTGTACGAACTGCGGAATGACGTACCCGGGATCTGTATAGAAGCGTCTGCATCGCATGCTCCTGTCTCATTCGTTTTCAACAATTTCCCTTTCTTTGCACTTCCATTCCGTTTTATTCCATTCTTATTTTTTGTTCCTATGCTTCGGATAGTGGCGGTGGCTGTTTGATATGGGGGAAAAGAGAGAAAAAGGGCTGTATTACTAGGATTGATATTTTCCGACGCCGAGATGCTATGATAGAGTAGGAAGAACAACAGATACGAAGGGCTTCTATATACCTATTTCCGGATGCCATCTGAATACGGATGAAAACAAGGAACATGATCCGGTTTTGCCGGACCCCTCCGCGGAGAGAGATAAGCAGAGGGAAAAAAGAGCCCCCCTGCGTCGCCGAAAAAGGCGTATTAGAACATAAAACCGAAACAACAAAGTGGGGGGAAGAGGGAACAACCACGCCGAATGAGTTACCGCGCGGGTGAAACGAATACACACATGGGGGTGGATTATGGATGGAAAAGGGCTAACATGGAAGAGAAGAGGGAAAAGGAATGATGGGAGACTTTATTTATGTAACACAGGATCAATTGATCGCGATAGATACTATGGACCTGAAGACAAACAAACAAAAAGGAGTAAGAGTAAATGAAAAAAAGGTGGACATATCCACCGTTTACATACCCTATGGCACGAGAAGTAGAGGAAAGAACAACATCGAGGACCGTGATTTAAAAAAAAGAGAGTGAACAATTCTGATTGCTGTAAAAAAAAAAGGATCTTGCTCGACACCGTCAACGCTTCCGCTTGCCACTGATGATAGGCTCTGCGTCCGGGCTGGCAGCGATAGCCGCATGTCCCACCATGCCACTCTCAGCACTCGCACTCCTGCTCCCGTCTCCTTCGGATCCATCTCCCCTGGTGAATGAGTTGCCAGGAAGTGGGAGGCCAAACCCGGCACCGCGGCTAACGAACCCGGACGGTGCTTGTTGATCGCAGTTCTGGCTCTCGTCGTTATCGCCATCTTCCGCCTCACCGTCCAGCATCTCCGCATCGAAATCCACGTGCTCGGACAGATCCGCGACAGGGTCCATCGGTGGAATCGCGATATGACCGTCCGTCCGTACGGTCGGGCGTGGTCGGCGCGACCGGTGTTCGTTCCCAAGGAGGTCGGTTTCGACTTCTGTTTCGGCACCGTCACGGGCGAGAGGAGGTGGCGTGGCAAGGTGGCGGATAGAGGATGCAGCGACGATATTTGAGGCAGATGGTGGTGGGGCGGCAACGTCTTCCCACTCGACGTCATCGTCTTCTGGTTCTGGTTCATGTTCAATTTCGACGTCTTCGTCGAGGTCCGCGAAACTGCGGCAGAGAGGACAAGAAAATGCCGAGGCGTGTTTCTCAAGGAGTGGACGTATACACTTGTAGTGGAAGGCATGTGAACAGGGTGCTATGAAGAGGGCTTGACGGATGGTGACAGAAAAGAGACCTGGGGAGAGCGAATAAGGCGAGTCCTATGAAAGAGAGGATGGAAACATACAAATACAACAATCTGGGATATTAGTCTTGGGGGGTCGTTTGGCTTTATCGCCTGGTTTGCTTGGGTCGGTGGTAACCGCGAGTGCCTTGAGTTGGCTGATAGCATGCATACTGACGGGGTGTGAGCACGGGAGATGACGGGCGAGATGATTGACTACGCACTTGAAGGCATTGGCTCCAGCCTGCCACTCTCTGCCGACCTCGATTTTTATCTTGACTGACTTGTAGATATCCTCTGAGCCGCCTTGATAGTCGACGCCGAGTTGGAGGATATCGCCATCCTTGAGTTGGTATGGTCTGGACTCGTGACTGGCCGCAGAGAGACGGAGGTGATTGAGGAAAGTGCCGGAAGAGGACTTGGTATCCCTGATGAAGAACTTGCCAGATTCGAGCCAAATCTCGGCGTGGGAGCGAGAGACGACTTTTGATTTGAAGGCGAGTTTGTTTGAGGAGAGGAGGTTGGCGGCATTGAGGCCGATTCCGGATCTGTCTGTGAATCTGCCTATACGCAGTGGGGGGTCGTCGTCTTTGAGATCGCGGGTGATGGGTTCGAAACGAAGGGTGCGACGAGAGTCGAGATGGGGAACGAGACGGATGCGGTGTGTTTGATTCGGGTTGGAGGAGGTGGAGGAAGGGCCGCGATGAAGCTGCGAAGGCACTGCGAGGGGCATCGGTGTGGGGGTTGAAGCGGTTGATTGAGGCGGTGAGGGAGTGTCTGTTGTTGGCTCGACGGTGGGAGGAGAAGGGGAAGGAACAGAGTTTTGTTGACCGGTGGACCGTCTGCGCCTGAGGATGCTTGATATACCAAGAGAGGCAGTGACGGGGGTTGACTGAGGGTTTCCGTTTGCGGCGAGCTGCGGGATGATAAGGCCAGCTGGTGCAAAAGACCTGCGACGGTTAGCACGAGAAGAAGATTGGGGGACTGGGCTTGCGGGAGGGGACGGGGACGAGTCGCGGGGTGTTGATGCTGGTGGATGAGAAGTAGAGGGACCGCGGGGTCGTCCACGAAGAAAGGAACCTAAAATGGTCGAACGCAATGCTGGCGGAGACTCGACGTTGACTACCACGGGCGAGCTGGGTTCCATTCGCCTCCTACGACGACGAAAACGAGAAAGAAGAGGTCGAGGACGTAGTTGGGTTGTTGTTTTGTTGTTTTTTTTTCTGTTTCAGTCTGGACGGGGAACAGACTTGGGAGAGTCGGCACTGGCACTGCTCGTGTACTAAATCAAGGCACAGCTCGCAACGCCACTCCACCCTGATGGCTGCGCTCTTCGCTTCAACCTGGGGCGACCCAAATGCGACTAACCGTGTCCTCCTGGTACACGGTATCACAAGTTCATCTCTATCCTGGCATCATGTCGCGCGTGACTTTGCCGCTCAAGGCAAGCCCACTCTACGCCCGATGAGCCATCACTAGATAGACAACAGGCTGGTTCGTGACCGCACCCAACTTGCTTGGGTTTGGACATCATGCACCCCGCAGTTCTGATCATACCGTTGCCACGTTGGCAGACGAGCTCCTGCCTCTCTTGACGCCCGGAGCAAACGATCACCCATATGACATCGTCATCGGACATTCCCTCGGGGGTCTCGTTGTCGCTGCCCTGTTACCCCATCTCAAGTCTACCCGACCCGTCCACGTCGTTCTCTCTGATCCACCCCTCGAACAGAGCCCCGAACAAGTCGCCTACCAGAGAGAGAATCGTGTACATAGTATCAGGAACCCGAAATCACCTCAAGTCTATCAGCAGGAGAATCCCTCCTATACAAGAGAGGATGCGATCATTAAATCTATGAACATGCACTTGGGTGATGTCGCTGCGGTGGAAGCCATCTTCGACGTAGGTCTTTGTATCCTTGTAGACAATTCGTGCTCACGAGTCTCGCCTCTAGCAAAATCAGCCTTGGTCCTTCTCACACCTGTTGTCGGCAGCCCCTGACAATGTCAAAGTGACCGTACTCGCTGCCGACCCCTCCAAGGATGCATGCATCAGAGAAGAGACGCTCAAACCATATCCACACGTGACCGCAAAGACGGTCTGGGGCTCGCCTCATATCATGAATGTTGTATTCCCGCGCACCATCGTCGAAACGGCGCTGGAAGGGTGGAAACAGTAGAGTGTAAGGTTATTAGCTAGTTGTTGTATGTACAGGAATATCTCGTTTTTGATTGGTTGCGGCAAGTTCCGGATACGGCACCCGATGTCCGAATTCATGCGACAACTCACATTCACACTCATTCTCTCCTTCTCCTTCAACCATGCTTTCCAGGCTCGCTACAAGCCCATTGCGTGCCTCAGTGCGCTCATTCGCGTCTTCCGCAGCCAGGTTGCAGGCCGTTCCGACTGAGAAACCAACCTTGATGAAGGAGTTCAAGATCTACCGTTGGGTATGTCTAACATATCTCTTTCTCCACGTCCACTTACACCCGCGCCAGAATCCAGACGAGCCAGAGAAGAAGCCCACCCTCCAGTCTTACACAATTGACCTCAACCAAACCGGTCCCATGGCACGTATGCATTCACCTTTCCATTGTCACCACTAACATTCTTTCCGACGCACATATGTACAGATTCTTGATGCACTCATCAAGATCAAGAACGAGGTTGACCCCACCCTTACTTTCCGTCGTTCTTGCAGAGAGGGTATCTGCGGCTCTTGTGCCGTGAACATTGACGGCCAGAACACCCTCGCCTGTCTTTGTCGAATCGACAGGAACGCGAGCAAAGACTCCAAGATCTACCCACTTCCTCACAGTTTGTGACATCCCCTATCTCCGCTCACCTGAACTCACGGTTTTCCTTAGTGTACATCGTCAAGGACCTCGTTCCTGACCTCACTCTTTTTTACAAACAGTACAAATCTATCAAACCTTACCTTCAAAACGACAACCCACCTGAAAAAGGCGAATTCTTGCAATCACAAGAGGACCGCAAGAAACTCGACGGTCTCTACGAGTGTATCCTCTGCGCATGTTGCTCAACCAGTTGTCCTTCTTATTGGTGGAACCAAGACGAATATCTCGGCCCTGCCACCTTGATGCAGGCCTACCGGTGGATTGCAGACTCTCGCGTAAGTGTTGTATCATGATGTTCTGTTACACCGCTCATCCGATCGAATACACAGGATGCATACGGGTCCCAGAGAAAGGAACAACTCCAGAACGAAATGAGCATGTACAGGTGTCATACCATCTTCAACTGTCCGTCCTCAGCCTTTGCTTGTAGCGTATTCTCATTGATCTCCCTAGGTTCCCGCACATGCCCGAAGGGCTTGAACCCCGCCGCTGCAATTGCCAAGATCAAGTTGGAGCTCGCAGCGGATTAGACGTGCCTCCTTGTGCATCCGACATCGGGGTTAGTGCGTGGGTTGGTTAATTCGTGGCGGAATCTTTATTTCACGTTGTCGTTTACCACAGTACGTGCCATTCACGTTATTTATCCCACTGTCTGCAATACGAGATCTCGCATACTTTGCGAGTCCATGTAAACGCGTGAACGTGTTTTGTGTTGGCTATGTAATCCGATAAAAGCCGGTCGGTGAACAAAATATTTCCCAACGTTCGCGTGTTGTGAGAATACTACAAACGTCTATAACAAGTTCATACCATCCGACAACACACCCTTGAGAACTCCATGGCGATGTTCGGTAAAGTGACGTTCGACTCCATTTCTTATGCCGCATCCAGACCGACCTATCCCCGCTCTCTCTTTGACCATGTCTTTCGCTACCATGGTGCGGGTGCCGGCGCCGCGCGTTGGAATATGGCAGTTGACCTTGGATGTGGGACGGGTAGGTTGACTTGTACTATGGATGAGGGCGTACGATGCTTATATCTTGGTGGCACTAACTTGTTGCACATTCGCCGGGTATACGTTCGTAAGGCCAAGCGACCGTCGAACTGACACCGTTCAAAAAGATTCTCGGTGTTGACCCTAGCGCGGGGATGATCGATGCTGCGCGTCGTGCCCTTCAATCAACGACGTCCAAGTCCGAGTCCGGCGCGGTCGTGGGGCCAGTGCCGCCAGAAGTGGATGTCACTAGTCGGATTTCGTACGTTCAGTCTCCAGCGGAAAGCTTGGATTTCCTGGAGAACGGAAGCGTAGATCTGATAATTGCAGGTGAGTCCGAGAGGTTCTGGGTCGTTCGGGCGATTCAGATTTGTGATGGTTTCATGCTCATTTTGTTGATGCGGCCGTTGTACGCTGTACACAGCACAGTCAGGTCACTGGTTCGATTGGGCAAGGATGTGGCCCGAGGCTGCGAGAGTCCTGCGACGAGATGGGACGTTTGCGACATGGGTGAGTTGCCTGCTTGGTTTCGCAACGCCTCCTAGCCCACTCCCGGGTTGCACGCACGCTGACGATTCCATTCCTCCACCAGATCTACTCGGAACTTCGACTGCCCAAATACCCCACCTTGATGCCCAGCCTATCTCATTTCTTCCAGGGCACCGATCCGCGGACGTCCATTGGCCCGTATTGGCAACAACCTGGTCGGTCCATTCTTGATGGGCATCTCGTCGCCATTCCGGACGCCGGTGACGTCGTCCCAGGCGCATTTAGAGATTTCACGCGATGTTACTTTACAGGTATGCCTTGGCTTCTTATATTCATTCGGTTTTGTTCACGTCGTTCTATCGCGGACATCCTACGTGATATCTATTCACCACCTAGGCGCGTACCATCCACATTTGCCTTCGTCGCAGCCTATCCTTATGCGAAAACGAATGACGTGGCATGATTTGTATGCGTATTTTCGAACCTCGAGCGCGTTGCACACGTTTCTCGAACGAAATCCCAAGGACGCGACGCACCCCGAGGGCGACATTGGCATGCGGTTTTGGAAGTCGTTGCTGAGCGGTGCATCAGAGCAGGACGGGGTGCAGGTGCAGCCAGAGCAAGTGGTCGAGGTCGAATGGCCGTTGGCGTTGATACTCGTAAAGCGGGCATGATCGTTCGCGGGCGATCCTTACATATCCTGATCAAGTCAGGCAAGCGTGTCCAACGTTCAATAATCCCTATTTCATATTCACGGATCGGGTTCCGCGTCAACTGCCCATGCTCACCTGACCACCCAACGCCTTATTTTTATGCGTCACGGGGATCCGGGACGATCTCCGTTTAAGCATGTCCGACGGGATTTTTCGCAACCTGATAGTCCCTCTCATCTCGACTTCATGGCAACCTTTGGCAAGACCAACTTCAACACGACAGTGTATGCCGCGTCTCGGCCTACCTACCCGCCAGCATTGTATGACTTTGTATTCGATCTCCACAAAGGGTCTCCCGATGCCAAGTTTGATCGGGCTGTCGACCTTGGTTGTGGCACAGGTAAGGTGTACACTGTACTACAACGTTTCACTGGGCGGTCATGATCGTGTTGCAGGTCAGGCCACCGTCGAACTGAAACATTTCAAACATGTTACCGGGGTCGACCCGAGCGAGAACATGATCCACTCTGCACGCGAGATTCTCGCGAACAGTGGTAGTGACCAACCAGGGCCGATCGTTGACTTTGTGCAAGGTTCTGCTGAGAAATTAGATTTCTTGCCCGACGACAGTACGGACATGATCATTGCTGGCACGTTTGGATGACTGCTCTCCATATTTCCCCGTGTGACTGACGACATGTCTGGGCGCTTGATCTTCCAGCCCAAGCTGGTCACTGGTTTGATTGGTCAAGGATGTGGCCCGAACTTGCGCGCGTCATGCGCAAGGGTGCCACGGCCGCTTTCTGGGTCAGTATTCATCACCCCCGTCGCCATGATCACGTTGCCCAGTGCTGACCTCGATGGACCATTCCACCACAGATCTACAGCGAATTCCGTCTGCCGCAGTACCCCGCACTGACGCCGCTCATCGTCGCGTACGACCAGGGTACGGATCCACACAACTCTGTCGGACCATACTGGCAACAACCCGGTCGGTCCATCCTCATTAACCACCTCGTGGGTATACCAGACGGAAACAGCGTCGTCCCTGGCGCATTCGAGCCGCTCGAAAGAGTGTATTTCACCGGCAAGTCTTTCCCTTGGATAGAGACGCGCACGAACTGAGACCACTTTGGCTGACAATGTAGGCGACTATTACCCCGAACTCCCATCTGCACGCCCGGTCGTGCTACGCAAGGTCATGTCCTGGGACGACCTCCTCGGGTACTTGCGTACCTGGAGTTCCTTGCACACGTTCAAGGAACGTTATCCGAGCGATGCAGCACACCCAGATGGGCCCCTCGAAGTGCGGTTTTGGAAGGCGTTGAGAGAAGGGATTGAACGAGCGGGTGAGGGGATACCAGACGAGGTGGTGCTGGAGTGGCCAGTGGCGATGGTGTTGGCACGCAAGGCAACGTGAAGAGTTTGTGTTGGCAACGGAACGGCGTTGATTATGATACTTACTTGGATGTGTGTGATTATGAAAGAGCTGTGGACTCATCCGCAGGTGTTGTTGTGAGAAGAAATGAACTATAACGGCCATTGTCCGCCTCGCCTTACGCATACTGCAAGTCAATCACAGCAGGTCTAGGCAATCTAACTTGTCATCGAACACGGCAGGATTTCTGAAGTCGAAGCCATGTTCTGAAATAGTTGCATCACGTCCATACTCTTGTACTAGTAGCGCGTAGGATCCACCTACATGCGTTTTGGCACACCTTCCGCATCTGACGATGGCTGGTCGCGAACCTCACACTGTTTTAGGTCTTAACGCAAGTTGTGTTGGCAAGGCAAGCGCCGTATCGGACGATTCCTCTTCCCGTGGTTGTTCTGGCGTTCCCCACTGCTCTACCACTTCGTCCGAGCGACCATCAGCAAACGACATCTGGGTCAATGTCGCCAAGTTGATCGACGTCGTTCTCTCCCAAGCCAACCCTCTGGAAACACGGTAGACGATCAAGATAGGACTGATTACCTGCGAAACAACATCAATACTTCGTGCGCACGGGAGAGTAAACAGCAAGGTACCTGAACATGACAGAGTGTCATGTCGATGATAAATTCCCCTGGGTTGTTCATGACGAATAGAACGATGAAGACGATTGACCACATTGCATACAGGGCTGACGACTCTATGAGCATAGCTGCAATGTTCGTGTACGGCAACGTCAGAGAACCCTCACGCATCCCTGCACAACGCGTCAGTCAGCGTAGGAAAAGAAAAGTACAGCAAACATATACCCAATGTCTTTCTTACCCACCGCTTGAAGAGGAGTAGTCTGATTAAGATCAAAGCCGTTACATAGACAGTCAATGCCATGGATAAGACTATGACCGGAGTACCAGCTTCTATGCCGATTTTCGAATACAGTGACTGAGTCGTACTGGCAATGGCGAACGAAAAGCAGGAGGTACCTTGAAGACGACACGGTCAGGTATTGGATGCCGAGTTCTATGGAGACTGACCGATCATTCCAATATAGATCAAGAACGCTACAGATAGCACCAATATGCGGACAACATGGTGAACCCCATGGTAAAAAACGACAATGCGCCATAACTATTGAAATGTTGACCGGTCAGATCTGTGAGACATGAAGCTTTGAATCACGAATCTAAACTCACTATGAGACCGTCTGCGAACCAGATCGTCAGAATGTAAGTCCATAGTGCAAGGATTGGAATTGGCTGGTTCCATGAATCGTTGATGAAGGCGACAGGTCCTCCCGGGTAGTTCATTTGCCATGAAAACGCATAAATGTCATAATACGCGTTCGCTATCGTAGAGATAGTTGACGAAGTCCACATGATAGTTATGCAGCCGGTTAGTATGATGTCAACATTACTCGTTGAAGTTGCCTTCTTGGACAAACGAATGGCACGAACTAGGCTGTAGATGCAAATTACAAAAAGAGAAGTCATGATTCCCCATGAGACACCCGCTATGAAGGTGGTTGCTGCGAGACGAAGACTAGCAGAGTATAGAAAGCTGTCCGACGTCAGTTCAGCAGACGACATTGGGACAGCGAAGCGGATTCAAAATTGAGTGACAAGACCATGCAACTTGAAGGAAGGTTTTATGTCGCATTTGTTGTTTATTTGGGACAGTGAGCCTGGCTGTCTGCTGTGCAGCCTGTGCTGAGGACGGCAACACTGTACTTATTACATATCCATCATGATCCGGTCGTCGGAGATGCAATGTACAATGAACGCCACGACACTCCGACTTCGAGCAAGTACACGTTGATGCTATGCTCTCATGCATTTGTTTGACTATGTAACTTCTAGATATGCCGTTCAACCAATCCAGAAGAGCGGGTTGCCCTGGCTGTCTGCACCTCGAACTTCCCGACCCCGATCGATATCCCCAATCGTTCCCACCGCCGCAGTCTCCAGTGCCACAAGATGAAAGTGGTCACAGTGACGAATGTTGTCTCAACGCGACTCCTACGAACGCGCAAGAGTAAATACATTGGGTTCTTTGAAATGTGGATGTGCTTATCACCTGGATCATCGTGGTCCTGCCACCACTCAATATGGCATTCCGGACTCTGACATCCGAGTTTGAACGTGAGTACCTCTTCCATCGTGCATGTGAAATTGTAACTGAAAGTTGCGGGGAGTTCTCCAATGTCAAAATCAGCTACGTCGCGCAATTGCAATGTGGGCGGCTGGGTTCGGTATGACATGGTCCAGTTACACCGTTTACGTTCGTGTTTGCATAAGTACGAGCTTACCACTTCCTCGCGGTCTCGCGGTCTCGCGGTTACCCTCACCCTCACGCTTGCCCTCAGCCCCCTCACCGTCTCGCCCTTGCCTCGCCCTCAGCCTCAGCCTCGCCGTCTTGCCATTGCCCTGAGGGTGCAGAAGCGACCACACAACGCGTACAATCGCGCACGTTGTGTCGTTGCTTCTCTCGCCCTCTCGTCCTCGCCCTCTCGTCCTCACCATCTCACACTCACCCTCGCCACCTCGCCGTTTCGCCGTCGCCATCTCGCGCTCACACTCACCGTCTGTATAAACGAGAACGCATTCTTGCATTCTCGTTTGCTTTTGCACACAACACTCGTGCGTTGTTCCACCCTTGTCCCCGTCCTTATCTCACCCCTCACCCTCACCCTCGCCATCTCGCCATCTCGCGCTTGCGCTCACCCTGGCCCAGAGGGTGCAGAAGCGACGACATGTCATCGCTTCTTTCACCCACTCACCATCGCCCTCAACCTACCCCGTGGCCTGCGGGTATACCCTTGAGAAGTGCGGTACCCATGACAACGGTTTCGGGTTTGACACAGGTACACAGAATCCAACCTGTACCCGTAGGTACCCGTACCCGTGACGTGCAAAATTTTCCCTGCCGATGGGCGTGGATGTTTTCAGGAATCCACTCATGCGCTGTGATATCCACGGCAGCTCAAACTCAAGTTTTGTTCAACTGTGTGCCAGTGGTGTCCAGAATTTCATAGTTGATGCGGTCGAAATTTCATAGTCGAGTTTACAACCTTTCATAACCAGTGAGCTCAGCCAAAATTCATTATCGCAAGTAGTTTTTTTGGGGGGGTGACTGGTGTCCTACAGATGGGTCAATTTCCTAAAGTAGTGAATTCGCACTCCGAACGAGCACGGTTGTCCGGCTTTCCTTAGTTACTGTAAGTACGTGGAGTTGGATGCATGCTACTTGGATGCAAACGCGACTGAATTTATAATGAATAGGGAACGACGAGCCTGGACCAGTTTCCATCGTAACTCGTGGGTCGGATGAGCAAACGTTGGACCATCCTGAATTCTAGATTTGGATCCAAGCCTTGGGCCCGGGCCTTCGTGATACTATGGCTGCTACTATTGGCTAGGCGATGTACAAGTGCACAAGGGAGAGAGAGGTATAGATGTGTCTGTGAGGCACTACAATGGGTGAAGCACAAAAATCTAGGAAACGGACTTCGGTGTGTTTTCCGTGCAACTTCTGAGACCTACGCAAACCGGACAGTTCATGTCACTCTTTCTCCACCCTCTCTACAGTGACCTCCATCTTTCCCGAGACCCTTCCGACCCTTCACCATCACTCATATCGTCCATCTTTCGTAGATTCTTTGCGTCTTCTACCGCGTCGGCCGCTCCGAGATCGACACAGCCAGAGCTGGCCGCCATCGATCGATCGGCGGCTGCTACTGGGTCTTCTGTTTCCAGGTGTGTGTTTTTCCATTTTTTCCCAGGTCGTTCCTTTTGGGCGACGCGATGCTAAACTGAAAGCACAGGTCAAACGTCTTTGTACGACTCACTTTCCTTCTCACAGAACGTGTCTGAGAATCTAACCGCATCTGCGACACAGTTCGATGTCTCAATAGGCTCGCAGCCAACCAGACGTATCGTTTTCAAGCTCTATGACGACACGGTCCCGCTTACAGCCCGCAACTTCCGTGAGCTCACCATAGGAACGGAAAGGAACGGAAAGAAGTTGGGCTACAAGGGAAGCGTGTTCCACCGCATCATCCCAGAGGTCGGCCTTCGTCTGTTATCTTCCACATACGATAGCTGATGGGAACGCCCAGTTCATGATTCAAGGAGGTGATTTCGCCGGACACGACGAAACCGGTGGTGTGTCGATATATGGCAGCCGCTTCAAGGGTGGGTTGTTATGTTTGTTATATCCAGCCTTGCAGACAACTAACCTCATAATCCTCATCTCTCTCTCCCTCGCTTATCGTTTCTCGCTCTTTTACGTCCAGATGAGAATTTCATTCACGAGCACGACAAAGTAGGCTTGCTCTCGATGGCGAACGTGGGTCCCGACACAAACGGGTCACAAGTAAGCTAGCATCGTTCTTCCCTTTCATTAAACTTTGGGAGCGCTGATTGCTCGTCCCGCACCGCCTAGTTCTTCATCACCACGGCCCTCACGTCCTGGCTCGACGGCAAGCATGTCGTATTTGGTGAGGTCGTTGAGGGTCTGAATGTTGTCACAGAGATCGAGTCTCAGGGCTCGCCAAGTGGACGCCCGTCGACTCAAGTGAAAATTTTGGACTGTGGTGTCGTCGAGTGAAAATAGGTCCTTCATTCCACATGTATACGATCCATCGAGGTGTTTCGTGCTTGATTTCCGACTTCACTGAGGGTGCGCGAGCCTACACAAACTCAAGTTAAGATATCTTCTCATCTGCTTGTCGAGTGCTGCAGAAAGTGCATGCGCCAGTCTCCCTGATGACGTCACTGCTTCAGTTCACTCATTCTCACCTCGGACCACCACCAACTTCGAAAATATCTGTATTAATGCGTCCTTAGGCTCGGTCAACGCGCCTACTCCATGTTGGTGTTCAGTCGTCCATCAGGGTAGGATTGATGACACCCAGCCTTCGAGCACAGGGGTCGCTGGCTTAGACCCTTATACAAGACAAGGAAGCAGATTTTGGCTTCATTCGCTCGAACCCACGTACTCAAAAACCACGCAAGCTTGGGGTGACTGAAATACGCGGTCTATCTATGCAGCACATGGAAAACGTCACCTTCAGGATGTTTTCGAGACGATGACCCATCACATTGGTAGGATCAATGGGATAAAATTCGTGGGGGACTCGTGCTCTTTCCTGAACGAGCCGTGATCGCGCACGAACAACTATGATGTTTACTGTACGTCCAACGGGACTGTCGTCCTGTAGACAAAGTGCTCACATATACGTCGGGTGGATGGATAGAACACTTGTTGACACACTAGATGTCATCACCGTCGTTGACCTCTAGTACCTGAAGAAGTGCAATATCAAATATAAACCCGCATGAAACCGACGTTGTTCTGACGCAGATTCGACGTCGTTGAGCTCTCAACCGGCTTTCTCTCTTTCCCACCAGACGACTGGTTGCGACGAGTCTCTTGGTTCCGGTAAACAACAAGTGAAGGGAACGACGACCGCACGCGTGACAAAATATAAATCCCACCTGACCAGATGAAAGATGCGAGGGAGACACTGAAGTGACTCAGATCCTGCAAGCCGGCTCCGACCTATGTACATATCATCCGGCGAGAAATTCCACACTCCACAGCTTGGTTTGTGGCAGTGATAATTTCCACGCTGACAGCGGTTAGTATTTCTTCTTCGAACTGGAATATTCATGCATTTGTTTGACTATGCAACTTCTAGATATGCCGTTCAACCAATCCAGAAGAGTGGGTTGTCATGGCTGTCTGCACCTCGAACTTCCCGACCCCGATCGATATCCCCAATCGTTCGCACCGCCGCACAGTCTCCAGTGCCACAAGATGAAAGTGGTCACAGTGACGAATGTTGTCTCAACGCGACTCCTACGAATGCGCAAGAGTAAATATATTGGGTTCTTTGAAATGTGGATGTGCTAATCACCTGGATCATCGTGGTCCTGCCACCACTCAATATGGCATTCCGGACTCTGACATCCGAGTTTGAACGTGAGTACCTCTTCCATCATGCACGTGAAATTGTAACTGAAAGTTACGGGGAGTTCTCCAATGTCAAAATCAGCTATGTCGCGCAATGTGGGCGGCTGAGTTCGGTATGAAATGGTCTCTGGATCGAGCGGAAATGACATATCGAGCTGCGAGAGACGGATTGACGTCGGAAGGTCCGAGATCGTGAACTCGGCTTCGGCAGTGGTCTCGATTGCTCTACCGTCGGGTGTGTGACGGGTTGGAAGTGATATCCTCAATTCACAAGCTTCCATCCCATAGTCGAGTGCGCGAAATTGTAGGACGGTCGACACCTGGGGATGTGGTAAGTGATTGGTTCAGCACCAAAACGCACACTGACATTTGGAGTCATCATGATTCGATGGCGCTCGGGGGAAACGGTACCGATGGACGTCGCGTAGAATTCCTGGTCGACATGGAAGAATGCTCGATCTGGTCTGGATTCATCGACTCGAGCACTGAGGAATGGCTTGTTGACGAATGGCTTGACGTCACTAGAGAGATATCGATGGATTCGATTCAACCCGACAAATTGATTCGGGTGACGAAGCCTTGAGATCTCTTGTCTCGTCAAGCGAGGGGACTCGAGAAGAAATGTTACTGATTGCGGCACCGTTCTAGATGGAGGGAATATGTATATGCTTGCGAGGTTGGCAATCGTGCAGACGATACAGGCGATCACTGCCCATGAATGCCATCGGCCTTTGAGCGATGGCTCCGCTAACGCTTTCTCCTGTCCGTCTTCGCTTGAGCTGGAGTTGTCTGGGTCATTGCGAGGCAGGAGTTGATACATTGGCGGTGGGTCACACTACGATCACTTCTGTTTCTTCTAATATTATCGATGGCAAGAACCATAGAAGACTGATCAAGCTCCGCTACACAGGCTTTAATTTTATCCTGCGGCCGCCCAATCTGGCCCCTTCAATTGCCGCAGCATGTCATCAATGTTGTACGTTATTACTGTTCTTCTCGACTCCAAACTAGGGGTACATCAAACTCCTGTGGAAGCGGCGGCCTTGGGATCAATCTTCCGGGTGGTCATGAGATCTCATAATCCAGAACAGCCTGGTCTTATCTTAAGTCGTTCAGTCAGACTGCTCGTCAGTCGTTGTGTGCTTTAAACAGGTATCTTTGCGACGTTTGCAATTGAGCGAATATACTGACCCTCTCTCATAGACTCTGGAGAATGCAGCTGACGCGTCTGAAACCTGTTCTGCTCCCCATCGTGATTGTTTCGTTTGGAGTCATATTCTGGTCTTTCAGGCTGTTGCGCAATGTCGCCGAGAAAGCTACTCTAAGCTTCCGTGAGGGTTGCCAAGTCTGATTTGTATGCGTGCATTCTGACCTCCGACGCAGAATCGCTCACGTTCGACATCGTGCCTAGTGACCCAGTCGCGATGATTGTCCATAACAGCCATCGATATGATCTCTCCCCCTCCGGAGTCGAAGACTCGGCTGCTCTCCTTCCTTCAGGCGGACATTTAGTCCACTTGGGCTCTCCGCCCATCGCCTATACTCCAACGCTCTTCCACCAGATGAAGTGCCTGGAAATCATTCACGCTGCACTTGCTGAAACTCCCGGTTCAGTAGCGACGCCAACCCCATTGGTGAGCCACTGCTTAAACTACTTGCGCCAGACCATCCTCTGTCGACCAAACCTTCGTCTGGAGTCTGTCACGAATGGGAATGCGTCGTCCGAGAAAGAGTATGAAGTAGTCTGCAGAGATTGGGAAGCTGTATATGCGGCTGCTGAGCAGAACCAAAAAGCTTTTTCGGCCCTTCAGGGGTATTGAAACAGTTCAATCAGTCGTTACTCCGCAATACTAGCCACCCTGTTGGCTCACGCTCCCTACTCAAGTTTACAAAGTATGAACTTCGTTACATAAAGAAATGGGGGATTGATTTATTGCCGAATTCGAGCATGGCACTGGGTTCGGAACGTTCATTTCCGGCGTCATAATCTAAGGGTCTGCTGATATGGCACAGCATGGCCGCCGCCAAGTATAAAAGATCAGGATGAACTAGTGTACCGAGATCTGGCACATGGACTTTGCGTCGAATGGTGTAGCGCCGCACGTGCGCACGAGCCGGCATCAGATCGTTACAGCCACCCGTCTGCGTGATCCCTCAAGGAAGATTTTTGACCCTCTAATGTTTCCCAGTGTTATCCGAGTCCCACATCAGTGCCAGCACGATGTCATTCACCTTGAAACGCTCTTGAAACGATGTGAGGGCGGGTGGCATATGGACATTATAAGTCTATTGTCAACTTCCGAAGGCGGACATATTTCAACCGTAAGGCCAGCCATATCCTTGCACAAACATGCTACCCACCTTGCGCACAATGTGGTGGCTTTACTTAATAATCGTTCACAGCCGGCGACTCCGGTCTCAGACGTCCTATCCTCTCTTTCCAATCAACAATTTTCAGGCTAACAAATTCTTATATTTCTAGAGGGTGGAACTTCGGAAGAGGTGAAAGCATTATCTCGCTTACCTTGCAAGCATCGTTGCCTTGAATCAAACGGACCCAGTCGGAACTGCAGATGATCTTCGTTCTTCCGTTCTACGTAGCGTTACTGTTATGTACAGAGACGTATCGATGGTGGTGTATGGGCTGTATATCGGAGTGTCTACCTGGATTTCGATCGATGAATTTGTAGCCAAGATCTACACTGCGAATGAGGCGAATGGTGTGAACATTTTGCAACTAATCTGGCACTGAAGGTCCGGTTCTCATGACCAGATGAGAAGCGGGAGGGCGAACGCTGGGAATCTGGGTCATAAGATCCGTTGGTCTCGTTACGAAAATCGACAACTCACAATAGGGGCATCACGAAATCTCGATAACGCGTCTTAATGCTATACCATTCGCTGAACCCACTCCGATTCGTGTGAATTTCCCTCGTGTTCCCTGTCTTTTCTGTGCTGTTGCCACTCCCTAAATTTGCTGCCCATGGCGTCGTATGCCCGTTCCCAATCCAAACACACAGCTGTGCCACCGACCCTGTCCATCTCAAAATCTCTCAGCATGAAATCACCCTCCTCCAGCGTATCTGCCGCATCGCACAAGAGGGTCTGCCGTAGATAGTTTATGCAATGCTGCTGGTGTCCTACTGAAAAATGGTCCGATCGTGGGTAGTGGAATGCACGAGCAAGCTCTCGAACACAGTGAAGCTGATGAACGAACGTCACGGCGAGAATGCGATCGTCCTTTCCGAGATGGACGCGCCCAAGGCCGGGCGGATTGGCGAACAATGTTCCCCATGTCGTGTCAACTGCTTCGTCGGTGCCATTTCCGAGAGTGAACCGGGAGGATTCATGCAGGGTCATCGCGACGGTATCGAGCGGTCCGACGTCGAGCATAACGGGATAATCATGTCCGATGAAACCTACAAATTTTGTCAATCACGAGATGTTCTCGGTAGTTGGAACCACCCACTCACTTGGTTCACTACTCGATATTTTAGGAGCGTAATACGAATGTCCAGCTCGCCAGAGGAACAAGTAACAATTTATCAGCACGAGAGTGCCCAGTATGAGATTGAACGTTAGCATGCTTTTGGACGATGCGGGCGTTGGATTGGAAACACAACGACAGGATGAGGGCGTCGGCGCGCTGATACATATCAGTGATTGCAACTATATGTAGTAACGTCATGCATTCAGTGATGGTCCGTTTGCGTAATCGTCCCAGATTACATGGAACACTAGCAGTGCCGGTGCGGGGCCCGGACACCGATGGCCAAGTATGGACTAGGAGTCTATCCGAGGACCTGGATCAAAGATCTGAGATAGGATAGCTTTTTCCCTCAGTAAATGTTGCTCGAAAAAACCACATGGATACACTTACTACGTATGACGCGGTGAACCGAATATGTGATAAATCCGCGATCAAAAATTCAGAATTCATTCTTGTCGTTGCGAGAAGGCAAGTAGGAAATTCGTCGTCCGTCAGTAGGTTGTTTACTAGACGCCGAGCTCGTGGAGCGGGAGATAAAAATGACAAGAACCGCTGGATCTTCGCATTCCCGGGCCGAGTTCCCTTTGAACTTGAATCCACGGGACAATGCCAGTGACTGACTGACTACCTCAGGCTGGACCCACTAAAATCTGAGAAGCAACTTGTTTCGTCAGTGGTCCGGCCGGATTCGCCATCGTCGATAAAGACTCGTGACAAGTTCTTCTTGGTTTAGTGAAGTCTTCCGAGTCTGACGCCGGGTACGTTTAGACCTGTCTAGATTCTTCGGTTCAAGACAACGGCAACCAAGCAACTAACCAGTCAGTGGCTTCACCATTCAGCCCGAACTTCTAGCACGAAAACGTGGAGTGCGGCCGGTTTTGGAGCACTGATCAGTGATCCTGGCAGTCCGGGTTCATGAAGTATCGACTCAAGTTGGTTCAACTTATGTCCGCCGGTTGCCGCCGATCGCACCGTCACTGACCACCGAGTACTGAGTACTGACCAGTGACCACTCCCAAGCTGGCCGTTTTTCTTTCGATTTAGATATATTTACAGCATGAATCTCAACCATCCAGTTCTCACAGCAAGAACCCAATCGGACAATTATTGTACTCAATACTTTTGAAGGGAACAGCGTCGTTTTTCCTCCAGGCCCGACAGCCGCCGTTCGCATTCCAACTTCCAACTTGAATCTGGAGTCTGAGGTAAGGTAGAAATTCATATATCCACATTACGCAACTATACAGCGAATGTTCATTTCCTGTGAGGAGGACACCTCCCTCGTTACCTCGGTACGTAAAGCATCGATGTTGCTTGGCATTCAAGGTACAGGACCAAGAAAAGATCCATGAAACAGCACCCAGATCAGTGCGACCTCCAAATGTGGACTTTCTCGCGAGTCTGACGTTGTTATGTGGGCGCTGGTTTTGGTAGCAAACCGACTTGATTGATCACGATAACGGGCGGAGATGGTAGCCTATCAAGCATGTCAGTTTTCCGACAATGATCATGATCCGGAATCGTCTTGGAGAACGAAGGAGTTTCGAGCCAACGGCAAGCTGGCATATTGGTGCCCAAAACACGAAAAATATTTATACTGACGGTCACTTGTAATAATATCAGTGATGCATGCATTGATGATGCAGGTAGAAATTTCATGGTCCAGGGCGACGGCAGCTCGTTGGGCATCCAGAGAGAGCGATACTTCGTTGAGTCCTCGAGTTCCGAGTCCAATATACGAAAGCCTACAAATTGTGCTGTAGGGGTTATGAATAACACGAGGGAACAATGCGGGTCTTTAGTCATAGCCATTCTCATGCTGTACTTATAATTGAATCCGTTCAAGTTCTCGTTGCGCTGATATGGATCAGTATACAACAGTTTCCAGGGTTTGCGGAAAAAAGCTTTATAGCCATGAATGCCACGTTTTGAGATTGAATACCACACATGCCAGATATGACGTGGATGGCACGGCGCATCAGAAGACGACATGAGTAACGTTCAATGTCTCACTTGTATTCGCATTCTACCTCCATTAAGGTGATAATCCGCCCTTAGTGCTATGCTGGGCGACTTCGAATTCTGATCTTGATGCGAATGACTACCCGTAAAACATGCAGATTTTTTTCCGTTTGCTAAAATTTATATGGCTGCCGTAAAGTGGCACATGTGGGCGATGGCTGGAGTATAGGACACAAACTACAGAGCGGCATTCAGCAATCTAGAGAGCCCATGAAACAGATTTGATACACAGGATTGACCGGGGCGATGTGTCAGCCAGAGTATATAAATACCATGACTGTCACAGTGAGCTCCATTGCCTCGTCAGACCAAGCACTTTTTCTGAAATCATACCTGTGGTTTTCTGTACTCTTGCTCAGATATGCAGCTTACCTTGTTGTCCCGCGTCGTGGCGATCGCTTTCATGCTTGCCACGCAGCTCGCCATTGCCACTCCAGTTCCGAACTTGAACACGCTCGATAGCAGGGGGGTTAGTAGTTGTTATGCACGTAAGCACTGTCCATGGATGCGAATTATAACTCGTCATACTTATCCGTCACGGTATTTCTAGTCGAGAACGGCATGGAGTCCGAGGGTTGTTACTTTTAGAGTGTAGACTCTGGGCACAAATCAGTGAGGCGATTAGATGAGGGAAACCCACTTACACTAACTTGAAGCACCACAGGAAATGACTGGGAATTTTTGTGTGGAAGGTCATAGTTAAAGGCGAGGGAATGCCCATCCGATTCTCATTTAAGGAACTGATTCGATAAGGATGTATAATTATGGAACGTGCCACTGTCAGGTGTCTGTTTGATTCAAAGAATAGGAGTTATGAACATTTACCCAACTTGAACGCTTAGGAACCCGGAAGAGAACACGATGACACGAACTTCGCAGCTGAATGTGTGAGATATGGGTGTGCTGATACTTGTCTGCGTAATGCAGGAAATTGACGACTGGGCCAATGGCAGAACAAGTCGAGCCCTCTAGAGACGAGTAAACCATCTTAGGCGTATCTCTGACGGATTGGCAGATTATTGCACATTCTGTACACAGATTTTCTGTCAGATTCTCGTCAGATTAAAAGTAAACGTAGACTTTGATCGATCGAAAGAACCGTATTTCGTAGGGCGGCTGACATGGAGGAAGTATCGTGTCAGCCACCTCCGCCTGGCGTGCATATAATGTGTTTAGAACCTGGCCCCTTGCGAGGTCTCCCTCCCAATTTCCCAGGTAATGTCGACCGCCAACAAACCCGCGACCCCCCGGCGTAGCATCACGCCCATGCAATTGCTTTCGGGTCTTTTCCGAACCCCAACCCGCCTCCACACACCAGCGACGCTCGAATTCGTCAGCCGCCACCGCAATAAGCGCACACGCAGCGCTCAAACGTCCACATTGTCCTCTCCTTCGTCTCACTCCACCCCATCATCAACACCATGTACCAACCCGTCGCTCCCTGCCGTCGTCCTCCAGGCATACTCGGTCTCCACCGACAGCATCGTCCTCACGTCGCTCCCCTCCGTGCCCTTTTGCTGCCACGAGGACTTGTTGACCATGTCCCGTACACAACTTGAGGGGGTCGTGCGGGCGCTGAACGCGCGGCTGCCTCGGCGGATGTGGATCGGTCCGGACATGGAGGACAATTTCTGGGGAAACGACGCGCAGGACGAGCGTCTCGAGGAATGCGATAGCGACGAGGACGAAAAGGAGGACGGATTGTCGAGAATGAGCGAAGCAGAGTTGAGGCGACGCATCGAGGAACTCGTCGGTATCCGGGCTATCGTGGGCAAGAACCGCGTTTCCAAGTCAGGTTTGGGTCTATACGCACTCACGGGAGGCGTTCCGCCTGCACCCAAGGCGGTGCGGACGCGGGGTGCAGCATGGAGACCATACGACAAGGCCCCGTGGGAAGAGATGGAGGTGAACGCTATCGACGAGGACTTGGACGTCATGATCGAGGACGCGATGATGGGATCTAGTCCGCTCGCGAGCCGAACCAAGTGTGGAGCGCACGGGCGCGGGCGCAAGGACGCGTTCCGGCTGGCCATCCTACGAGAGGAAAATGAAGGGAGTGAATCGAAAGAGGGCGACTCCGATGATAGCGAAGGACGTCCATCCAAGAGACAGCGCGTATCGTCTGGGAGCGTCGCTCAGAATTCAGGAGAGCAGTGCCAAACCATCCAGGAGGGTAGGCAATCCAGGCTCATAGAGAATATGGACGTCTCAGGGTCCCCTTTGTTGGCCGAGGACGACGACATTGCATTGAATAACCTCAGTGAATCCGAAGAAATGGCGGTCGCGAGGACGGTAACCCCAGACAACCGTGCAAAGATGTCAGAAGGAAGTATGGAAGGGCGCCCGCAACGGAGGAGAAGCGCGCGCATCAAAGAAATTACCCTGAAACGAACTTCTTCAGTTGATAAGCGAAAGAAGACCAGCTTGGACACACCGAACTTGAAGTCATCCATGTTACGTTCCAGGACCTTCTCTTCCAAACGCACGTCGAGAACAAACTCCCCATCGGTGGGAGGATCCGAAGCCGAGAGGGACCCAAGTGCACTGAGAGAATGCACCATTCGTCTTCCGTTTACGACTACTCCGCCACACCAGAAGTCCGATTCGTCGGCTTGGTCTGCACCACGCATTCTTCGTTCGCACTCCCAACGACTCTCGAATTCAAGTCAATTAGCCAAGACAAAGTTCCCGTTGGAACGATCGCAATCGGACAAGTATCCACGTGCGGCAGACTTGGCCTTCGTGACCATGGATCGACCACGATATCGCTTCGCTCGGCGAAAGTCGGAAGGAAGTAAGGCCAGGAAAGGAGAGCGAGAACACGGTCCGTCCGTGTCGGTCTTGCCGGCGCAAGCGACTCGACGTCAAGTACAGCAGGGCATCCGGATCGGTACTGACTATTCGGATGAGAAGCACAAGGACGAGAAGGAGAACCAAGAATCCAAGATTACTGCCAGGAATTCGAGAAGGGGTGGTCTTTACACTGGCGCACTTCCGTCCGCGCTTTACAGCTTCCTCACACCACGTTCCAGGGCGCCTTCGACGAGCACCGTCGCATCGACTCGGAGTCGAGGAAAGGGTGGCGACTCGCCAGCAGGTACGACAGTGAAGGAGGGTACTGCATCAACCACCATTATGGATACTGTGATGATCAACGGCCCCGCAGAACACGTTTCGGAAGCTCTGGGAAGAATGGCCGTGGATTCTGTATGAGAGTTGACGTTGACGTTGAGGAATGATGAGCGTGGGAACAGCAGCGGCTTTGGAGAGACCTTCTTGTACACATATATGTCTATTCAGCATTTTCCATGAGAGCGATTACAATGTATCATTTCTCTATCTGTCATTCGGATATTCTCAATCGACTCAAAGGCTACCTAGCAATCGAACGAGATAACTACCATCAAAGTGCAAACATTGGCCACTTCAAATCCGTGAGTTCCAATGGAACTGGTAGCGAACATCAGTGAGGAATGGTCCCGATATTGGAACCGAACTACATGTAATTTCACTAGTGACTAAAAGCGAGTGTATTGGGGTGCTCATTCCTCTACACGAAAAGAGCAAGATCACTGGGACATCGGAGGGCGTTCTACGTCGGATCGAAGTCACATCAAGAGAATCTGACAGCTTAGGTGTCAACTCTTACATGTCCATCTTTTGCTACAACAGCAAGTGAGTATTCCTCTTACGGGCAATTTGCAGCGTTTGCAGCAGCTCCGGCGCCACGTATCGCAAGTCCATCTGCGACGGCGTTATATTCTCGTGCGATGTGCCAGAACATGACGCTGCAAGCATGCTCTTGCTCACGCTTCGCCATCTCCGTATCTAACTTGAGGAATAGGTCAAGATTCGAGGGTCGTTGCGCATACCGTTGGCCTATGGGTGAAATGAAGTAAGTAGCTGGAGCAGCTTGAAGAGAACGCCCGGTAATAAGCTTCCACTCGGGCAGCCACTCCGTTATTCCTCGACAACGTATCGAGAATTTGTGGTGATGACGATGACCGGTTTCCCCGGACAGGTCCGTGTGCCCGAGCTGTGGGCAAAAAATCCCCTGTCGTAATCCCCAAATTTCTTCAGACTTTCCATCGCCGCAAGTAGCTCGGCCCGCTGATTTGTTTGTTTTCCTCCAGGGTCCAGATTGTCGTCCACCGGAATGGAAAACTGGTACCCTTTTTCCTCACCCTCTATTCCAAACGCAATGCCGATGCCTGACGCGGCGCCAGCCGCCCCATTGTTTGTGCAGGCGCCGTCGGTGTATACGACTCGGTAATGGTGACATGGTCGTGTTTGGTTTCCGTGCTCCTTGGTAGCCCCATCTGGCAAGGAAGCGGCCACAACACATGCCAGCGTTCCATGTCTGGATGAGCTGTGCGGTAGTGAATTTGGAAGCGAGGTAGCACGCACGCTCGAAAAGGTGGTCGAAACCTTTGCACTGGTAGGTCATCGCACCAACGGCTGGAGAAGCTGAGATGGATGTGGAGAGAAAAAATCGACATCCTGTCCTTTACATAAATATTCACTGACACAAAGATCTATCAGAGAAGTTACATCCACGTGCTTACATCTTGAATTCGAAGGCAGACAGATTTCTGGTCTGCATGAGTCCAGCCGAATCGTGTACATTCCAACCTGTAGAAACTACCTGGCATTACTAGTCGCATCTATTGTTACGTTCTCATTTCATAGCTTGGCTTCTCCGCCTTTCCCGAGCCTGGCCTGAAGTTGTCCTCGGCGATTCTGCTGAGCCTGGCGCGGCTCATGTGTCCGACCAAGATACCACAGTACTGCACCCTTGATTTCATCTAACCATTCCTTCATGACCGCCGTCTCGTATACGTTGCTATCATAAAGGCCATACATCCTCAGTCGTCCACCTGAACTCCATGCACCGAGGTAAAGTTCTCCGGGACACGAATGGTGAGCTATCCTTATGTCCCGTAACACTATTTTCGGGGCCGAAGTATCTGTTGGAGAGGCCTTCGAAGTTGCCAAGGGCGACTGCGGGGACAAAGATAGAGGTATCACGTAACCTGCCTTGGATGGATGTGGAACGGAAGAAAGTGGCGAGAGCGGATGTGTGGGTGGTAATGGATATTCTAGTGGCAGCACCGAATCCATCTGCCAGTAAATCAACGACAGGATCAACCAAATAGACAATAGAAACGCACGATACCGAAGCTAGAGCCTCCGTGCGCAATTGTTATAGGGCTGTCCATGGGTGCGAGCACATCCTCGTCCTCGCCCAAGTCTTCCTGCTTGCCAGCTTTGGCGGCTTCCATGTATTCCAACCGCTCCAAAGCAGTTCTTTGGAAATATTGAAGAATTAGCGCGGTTGTCGCATACACGATTCCTAGCAACAGTGGATGCTTGAACAGCTTGGTCGCCTGATTTTTTAGCACCTCAGCGCGATGCAGGAAGCGATCGAATGTGAGGAGCTCCGAGAACGGAGGGGCACCGTCCGAGAGGCCAAGGTTCTGGCCATGCGGCTGGTAACGTTCAGACGTCCCACCGAGCGTCATGAATGGCAGCTGATAAAAGAAGGTACCGAGGGACGCCATAAACTCGCCTCCACCACCCCTCTCAAACCAAGCCTTGTCGAGATGGGGACGAAGACTAAATGGACCTGCAAGGGTATGTGTCTGTTCCTTTCGATACTCCCATTCCTCCTCTGACATATCACCGCGCAAGTACCGGCGATAAAGCACCCGCGTCATGGCCACTTGACCGAGCGCGAGCAATGCATTTCCGAACGTGACCTTATGTCGACGACAGTTAGCCAGCACAGTAGCAGTCTCTGCTGGTGTGAGGAAGACGAAGGCTTCGCGAGCCCGTGCAGGAACGAAGGGTGTCGAGGCCGTGAGGCGGCACGGAAGTGTATGACCACCCTGTAACGACACATCGTCAATCTAGACAAGTTTACAACGCAAGAAAAATACCTACCTGCATTTTTGCAAATCGAGATTGAAATATTATCTTTGCAACCGCGTTTCGCCACCGTCGCCTTGCTGGACTAAGTGAGCGCAGTTGGATAGGTTCGCGTTCTGGTAAGGGTGTCACCATGGCTAGCCTGTCTTCCAACGGGACCTGGGCAGGCTCTGGCTCTCCTCCTCGCGCCAGCATGTCCAAGAAGCAACGCAGGACACTACTCCCCGCTGTGAGGTCCATCACGCAATGCATCAACAAGATCACCACATGCAGAATGTCGTCCTTCCCAGGCTCGCGAAAAACATACAGTTGAGCCAACAAGTCCTGTGAAAGTGCGCGCGGACCGTCAAAGATCTCTGCTACCCGTCGATCCACCCCCTCTGCAGATGCCACGTGCCCAAAGACGATTTCGCGCTTATGGAGGGTAGCGAGGTTGCTTTCCCGCACGACAAAATGAGGCTCCGATGCAATTGCAAGGAGACTGCCTTTCGAGTCGGCCTCACTGAGGGGAGAATTTGGGGGCCCTTGTAAGGTAGCACCGAGGAGGGGATAACGCCTCTTTGTAGACATCCATGATTTGATGATGTTGGCATCTGAAAAGAGTCGTGCATCCTTTGCGCCATTTGAGAGATGCAGCTCAACGCGAAGAACACAATCGAAGGCCCCGTCGCTCAGGCCACCCCAAAGGAAATAATTTTCTGAGAGGTCTAGTGAACGGTGGAAGGTTCGACCTTGAGTCGGATGGGTGTCGAGCAATGTCCAGCCAGGCATTGATGGATATGTTGAAGGAAAAGTGGAAAAGTGGGAGCAAGGTTTACTTCTAAGCTTTGTGGCAAAACGTCAGGTAGATATAGCTTACCGCTGTTCGGCAGCCCGTTAAGTATAAATACAGCCCTATTAACAAGTTTTGCGAACCAACCGCTGACAGCTGAGTGGGGGAATCACGAAGAACTTGTCACTCGTGGGCCTGAACTTCGTGCAGAGGTGATGCGCGCAGCGATGGATACCAACTTTGTGATTACGTTCCATAACGTTAGACCGCTTTGAACCACATACTTACAGCTGGCTGCAAAACCCCAGACCAATTTTTCAAAAATTCGACTCAAAATTTTTGTTTATACTGTGGAGCAAAACAAATAAAGTAAAGTTCAAAATGGAGAGTGACCTTGGACTAACCTCACTAGGGTGTACGACGATGACACGACGATGACACCATCGAAGGTGTCCACATTAGTAAGCCACGCTTGTGCTCGCACTGATGCTGCTGAGCAGTGGTGAGCGCTGTCAGCAACGGTCAATGCATGCGACACTGCTTTTCCAAAATTTCCAGGTGCTGTACGTGACTCAGACGTGTAGTCAAACATCGATGCGGAGAGTGGTACCAACTTGAGCATCTCTTACATAATGATCGAAGAAGTCCAATTTCTCCTACCTCGGACGTGGACATGTACACACGGACGTTGCAATTAGTTGCTCCTTGAGGACGACCTTTTCAAGTGCCATTATTCTTGAGATACGCGTAAACATAAAGACATTAGTAAAACGAGGAATGAAAAATACCATGCCAATATGTCAGTGTCCCCCATCGCCTTTTCCATTCATCCGAATGCGCGCGTAAGAGTGCCTTAGTTGCAAGTGTCCAGTAATTTTTCCTAGGGAGGCAACAAAGAGTTACTGGCCGTTAGCGGACCAGGCAAGAGGTGTGATTGGTGCTGCAGAGATAAACACCGGCATATCAAACAGCTTGTTTCCAGAGTAGAGAGGACATTGGCACAGGAAATGATCGATCTGGCGCATTGCGCTCAGACACATTTCAGATATCCTACCCTGACTGCTTGAGACCCCGGCGAGGCACATCGACGATGATCGCATTGTGTGGGACGATTGCGGCTGTCGCCGAGTCCTGGTCTTTGCGTGATCGATCATGATCGTTTAGGACGACTCACCTTGTTCTCGCAAGAGTAAAACTTGCCTTCTCAATGTTCTCATCACTTGATGACAACATAGGGGGTTCGGATCTCACGCTCGTGCATAATCTTCCGCGATGTAGACAGTCAACAAGTTCCATCGGTGGAGCTTGGTCTTGTGGAATCAGAGCGGGAGGGGATGTTCGGGAAGATTTGATCGACTAAGCCCATCCTGGAGGAAACCGCTGTTCATCGAACGAGATAACTACCACTGGCATCAAAGTGCAAAAGTTGGCCACGTCGGTGCAGAGATGCAGGTTTTCTTTTGCGACTTCTCAGCTGTGTCGATGGTTTTTCGTCGTCGTCGAACTAACTGGATCGTGTCAAGAGGTTGGACTAAGCGGAAGATCTATTCTCGCTATCTATCATTCCTGCCAATCGACTCCAAAGACACCTAGCGAACGAAATGAAAAGCCTATCAAAGTGCAAGATAAGTTTTGTCAATTATCGTGACTTGTTTAGTACTTACTGAATTTGCTGATGTGACCGTCCTCCACTGTCATGTCTGATCACCTGGAGACTACGGTACTTCCAATTGGGTGTCCTCACGGGAGTTGTTCCAGCATGATTAGCCAGTTCAAACTTTGCTTTAGCTCATCACCCAGTCACTAGCCATCCCAGACACTTTCTCAGGCTGTAACTCATAATTAGGCAAGGTATTCCCTGTTTCAAATTGTCCTTCCGGAACGCCATCTTGCGTACTCATGCTCAGAGTCACAGGGGTGCATCCATGCACGGAGGTTTCTCCTGAATCGCTGTCGTTCAAGGAACACACCTCAGATTCTTCATCAGAGCGGTCATGCAGGAAGTTAACATTGGTGGGTGGACCATAGTTCTTGACACTATTATAGGGTATGACAAACACCCCAGGAGCCTGATGCTCGCTAAGCCTTGAACTCGCCATCAATGGCCAGTGGCTGTGCCGTGAGCAAACGCTTAGAGGGTATGAAAATTTGCTGACAGACGTCCGCGGACCAGGCCCTAATTCTTGCCAAGCCTCCCAGTGGAGCCTTTACAACAACTCGGCCACATTGGCTAGCGACTATGGCGTGGGCAAACGCTTAGAGGGTATGAAAATCCGCTGACAAACACCCCCTGGAGGGACCTAGTTTTGCTAAGCCTCCCAGTGGAACCTTGATAACAACTGGCGGTGCCAGTGTATGCTACGGTGTGCTATAGTTCGGCACCCGCCGATGGTATAAATCCACTAGTGAATTCCATTTCTTTTTCATTGGAAAGCTCCTCCCATCAATCGATTGTCAAGGTGAGTCTGTTGCTTGCGGGCCGTGATGGTACATTTATATTCCTTGCCACCTGCCTCCTTATCGACTTCCACCGTCACTTCAGCGTGCACATTCACCGTTTCCCCAGAGCACGGATACCCACCATGATTTCTGGATACGCCATGGCCACCTTGGTGCTGTTCATCGTCTCCATTTTCTTCGTAATTCGTCCAGTTTCCATACCCACACCCCGTTCTATACCTCGGATACCAATCAATCTCCTTACCGCTCCAATCCTAGTCATCACGATTCTATGGGCCGCTCAATGTCTTGACCCAGCAGTCATTTGCAATGGTATTGTCGGCACCGACGGTGTCAAGCCTTATAACATCCTCATTCTATTCTTCTCTCTTGCTTACATGGCAATAACCCTCGACATTACTGGAATACTTCGGGCTGCGGCATTCTGGGTCAGCAACAAGGGTGGTGACAACGGATGGAAGTTGTATCTTTATTTCTATATCATGCTCACTTTACTCTCCACTCTGCTGGGGAATGATGCCGTCATCCTCTCTGGGACTGCATTCTTGATCTATTACACGGAGATCGCGAATCTCGACCCCAGAGCGTGGATCATGGCAGAATTTGCCGCTGCCAACACTGCCAGTATGGTTTTGTTCGTCGGAAATCCCACTAACGTACGCTTTTCTACATCAATCCTGCGCCTAGACTAACTGAGCGTATGCAAGGTTGTTATAACCGAAGGCTTCAGTGTTAACGATGCGGCCTTGACAGCATATACCATCCTCCCCTTCCTCGCCTGCAATATCTTTTGCTTTGTCGCGCTTGCGTTCCAATTCCGCAAGCAAGTCCCGCGGAAATTAACTCGTACCCCTCACAATAACCTACAGCACGCGTTATTGGATCCCGTTGGTGCTTTGGTTAGCAGTTTCATGCTTGGTGCAACACTTGTCCTCTGTCTCGTCGTCAGTTTCTTCGGAATCGACGTCTGGATGATCAGTTTGCCGTTCGTTGTCGCCAAGTTCCTATTCGATCTTGGGTGGGATTATTATCGTTACTCCCGTGGTATCTCGATGTTGGGCCGTGGAGACCCCAACGCTGTGAGGGATGGTCTTGAAGAAGAATCCTCGGAAAGTGGTTCCTCGGATCCTTCGTCACGAACCGACATCTCCCTCATGGAGGGACCGTCCTCAATTGAAAAGGTTTCTGATCCTGAGTCGCATTCGCAGCCTGGATTCACAAAGCCCGAGACTTCAACGCACCGTGAACCCCTTCCCAACTTGGCAGCAGATATCAAGGTGCCGCAGATTATCGAGAAGTACCGGTCGTACAAGGCCATCCTTCACAGCCGACTCGATGAACGCTTCCCTACTGTCATCACTGCACTGCCACGGTTGCCCTTTGCCCTCATTCCCTTTGCATTTTCCCAGTTTATCCTCATCGAAGCCCTCAATCACCAGGGATGGGTCAACATCTTTGCCGAGTGGCTCGTTCGCGCCTCTCATAAGCAAGTGCACTCGACGATCTGGTTGGTTGGCGTTCTCGGTGTCATTCTGTGCAATCTCGCAGGCACCAACATCGGAGCCACCATCCTTCTCACTCAAGTAGTTCGCGCAGCGGATCTCCCATACGATGCCAACCGCGCTGCTGCGATTGCACTTGCCGTCGCGTCCAACATTGGTGCGGTCAGCTTCACCTTCTCGGCGTCCCTCGCTGGTCTACTCTGGCGCACCATTTTGGGTCAAAAGGGGATTCAGGTGAAACAGAGGGAGTTCGCTTTCTGGAATCTCTTACCGCTGTTGGCGATGACAAGTGTGGGGCTTGGCGTTGTTTCCGCAGAGATGGCGGTTCTATTTCGGTAGAAATCGTGGTAGAAATCGTGACAGGATATGTGCAAGCACTTCCCACATGGAGAGCAAGCTTGCGCTCGGTCAAAAACCGCAGGGAGAAGCGAACAGGGACAGGGCGCGGGCAAAGACCTGGGGCGAGAGGTCTACTATTATAGATCTACCGCATATATTTGTCTATTTCCATATTTTGGACGATCCACCGACAGTTTCCACATACATACAGCATTCGGGGATCCAGATCATCACGATTAGTACTCGTTTCTTTCGCTGTCGTTCAGGATTCAGTATCAATATTCACCAGTCACTTAGTAGCAAGCTTCATTACCGACAATGCTTGTAAACCAGTGATGCAAAATAAATCTGGTCCTCATGCCCATCCTCCTGCTCACTGTCACCATTCCCCATGAATGGAAAGAGGCACAGGAACTAACGCTATCCACAGACGTTTCGTCGCGTCCAAACACAGCCTTAGTAAAGCATCTAAAGCAATCGAATCACGAACGCCTATCTCTGGATCTGCGATTTAACACGCATCTGTTACTTTCGAGGCAAACAAAACCAAAAAAGGTCCCGAGAAGTGTGTAATGTCGCATTATCTGCACTAATGAGCGCATCAGGACTCAAGGGGTTTCTTCCGGCCCGTCACTCAAATCAGTGCGCGTCATTGGTCGTCGCGGTATCTACATTACGTTGTCCTAATGAACCAGTCCGAGGCGTCCCGCTGCGGCCGAATGCAGTGCGGCCTTGTCGAAGTATCGATGTCCTCACCGACCAGTGAATGTGCGATATATGTATACATTAAGATGTTTGCGCGCCCATTCTCCTCAGTCCATCCTTCTTTACCGTTGTGTTTGGCTCCGAAACGAGAAAAGAGGATGATCATCAAAGCTTAAAACAAAATGATCTGAAATATCCTGCCTCTTGCATATGAATGAACTCCGTTGATGGTGATGGTGATAGATGAAACGAAAGCTAGTAATAAGATATTGCAGTGTGGTTCCTCTGTTGCATTGTCGATGCGTGGGCCCGTGGACGGGATGAGGTCTAGACCTGTTCTCCATTGAGTTCGCTGAGTTCGTGCCCAAACAAGTTGGAGCCTTCCAGGTCCGACTTGGTGCCGCGCTTCAAGGAGAGTTGCACGGTTCTGGAGACATCTGACACGTCGTGTGCACCGGCACGTCCGCGTAGAATTCCCGATGCGACACGCAACGCGCCAAAGGTGCTCTTCCCATGACCGTCTATCTCGAACGAGATCCCGTGCGCGATCCGATAAACGATCAACGAGGGCGCAATAACCTGCGGGCAAATCACCAGATACGAAAGCGTCAGTAAGCAACCCTCCACGGTGACCACAAGCGAGCGACATCCACCTGAACGATTGCCAATAAAGAGAAAAAGAGGGCTCGGAAGGGACTGTTGGTGGTGAACGTCACCAACGTGATGATGACAGACACGGTATACAACACCGCGCTTTCGAGGGTCATGGCGATATAACCGAGGTAAAACCGGCCTTGCTGTGACCCAGCTGCCTGGGAGACGGCGCGTCGGTAGGACAGGAGGCGTCTCGAGATGAGAACGGAGGCAGTGACGTTCATCGCGACGGAACACGAGAAGAAGGCGGTGCCAGCAACTTGAACGTCGTGCGCGCTGTAGACGGCGCCGGGAACAGAGTCGACAATGAGCCAGGCGATGGAAGCGCCGACGGTGGCGAGGTATATCAATGCTGGAAGGGCAACCGCGGACTTGTTGCCTCTCCATATGACATGGCACCGACAGAGCTGAGACTCTATTCAGTATCTCGTACATGCGGATAGAAAGATGGCGATGAAAGTACGCACGAGAAAAGCATCTGAAGCCCAGGTATTGACGAGGAATGCAGCGTCGCGGGCGGCGGCATTCCAGGGTGATAATTTATCAAAGCTGTTGACGCCGAATAACCCGAATATCGACAAAAGTTGTGTTGGTTCGCTGTACAGCGAGATGGCTAGATAAAACGTAGTGGTCACGAGCTGGAAGAGGGTGAACGACAAGAGGATTCTGTATCTCTTTTTGCGAAGGAGGACCAAGTTTTCCCCTGCAATGGCGATATAAATGCCTACGAACGGAGCATAAGTGAGCCACGGAAAGGGAGTAAAATTCGGGGATAGCTACCATAGAGGATACAACCCAATGCATGGGCCACAAATCCAATGGTGTACCGATACAAGAACTCAGGTGGGTACGAGGGTTGGGTGTCGTTCCCGGACATTTTGATTGCAAGGAGATAAAAGGGGGATTGATGGGATGCGAGTGGATAGCAACACAACACCTGGTATCGCCGCCCCCAGGCTCCGAGTCAGTGTAATGACCATTGGTCATTGAAACAAACTGGAATCAGTGCGTTTACACTTATATTGTACGAATGCCTGGACGTTCAATTGATCAGGTAGTCAGTGATGATGGATAACTTGATAAAGTGAAATAACCTGTCCGCATTGTATGAACCATAAATGGAGATAACACCGGCATTTCCCAGCGTCTTCAATAATGCAACGTTCAAAGTGACCGCCATGTCTACCGACACGAATGGGTCGACAAAGATGACTTTTAGTACGACGTTCGCGCCACGCCCCTCCACCAGTGTACCGCCCTCAGCACAAACATTCGAGCCCTTGGCAAAATCTGTGTTAAGTCACCGACTTATCTACATCATATTCACCTATTCTGCTGCCTTCTCCCTCGCCTCCATCGTTTTCTTGGCCGGTGCAGATGAAGCGAGCATTCTCTTGCGGCTATTCCGACCCAGTATATGGGTCAACACGTCGCTAACGTGGCTTGTCGGCGTCCTACCAGTCATAATAGTGCACAAGGTCTTTTTGACGCGTACGTTGGGCATGCTGATATGGTTGACCGCTTCTGCTAATTTTCTTGATCAGCTATTCCCGAACCTGCCTCTTCGCCTTCGAAAACGTTGGCGACTGCACTTGCAAAGCCAGCAACGCGTAGATGGATGGCCGTTTACATTGCCTCTTCACTTCTACTGATATCGATTGAACTCGCACGTATATGGTCTAAAAGCAAGGATATGCGCCTGAGCGTCTTCATAAAGTCCAGGTGTGTGGTATACTCCATTCATGCACCTGATGGTCTGTAATTCTGTCGCACAGGAAACATCCCTATTATCTTAATGGTCGGCTCATCTTTTTTGTATGTGCACAAATATGGTTGTCCATTTGCTTTGCACTCCGGAATGTCATGCTCGAACGCTTCGTCTGCCATTGGGCGAAGGCTGTACCATCCTCGAATGCAGTAAGTCTTATTTTGTCGGAAGTTTAGTTCGCATTCATGACACAAACACTTAGCCTTTCTTGCCGAGAAATCTCGCCATGCTTTTGCTCACAAGCACGCTTTTTACCCTTTGCTCCTTTGCAGTTTATAACGTTGTGTTTGGCTTGGCGCGGTTAACCCTCTTGCCATTGCTCCTTCGGGTACCCCTTGTCCGATCTCTCCTCAAGCCGTTTGTCGGTCACTTTATCAGAGGTCCTTGGACATTGACATTGCCGTTGCGACACTTATCCCTCGAGTATCATGCGTTGACCCTAGGATTGTCTATGGTTGCCAACTGGGAATTCGCCGAGTCACTATTTGACGTCTACATTCCCCAGGTATGCCATATCTTCCTCGTACTGTCACCCATTAAAAATCTTCCGCTAGCCCATCAAAGTAGCCATAAACACCGCAGACCCCAACGTGACGCTCGTCTCGGGAATCACGTCCACCGATCCACTATACCTCCACTTTGCCTATACCGAGTTGCGTGACGTTGCCCGTGATAGTCACGCTGCCAGTGCCTCCCGTCGAACAGCGCTGTTCTCTGATCAAAAATTCAGCCCCAGTCTATGGAGTGTGTTGGCACGCGAGTCGCTGCTGCGTCTAGGCCACGACTACCAGACATTCCTCCGCAGAGGCGCACCGCCACCTTCCGTGGCACCTTCTCCTGCCGTTCCTCCAAAAACTGTGCAACTACCTTCGACGCCACTCATACGGAAGGCCATTTATAAAGCGCCGCAACAGTCTCCCATTTCGAAGGTATTGGATACGTTTGCCTCCGATTCGGATCTCTCCAAGGCTGCAGATGCGGTTGCTTCTGAAGTAGGCGCGAGAGCCCTGGAAGCACCGATTCCTGAGCTCTTCCGTTCGGTATCGTCGCCAGCTGTGGCTGCCGCGGCCCCACCAGCAACGACCACGGCTGCTCCAGCTCCCAAACCAGATCTGATTCGCACATATGTCTTGCGTGCGAAAGAGCAGTGTCAGGGTCTGGCCGACCAGTATCTGCCGCCTTGGTGTCGAGATGTGGTTGGACAATGGCATGCATGGTGGAGCAGAGATCGCATCAATAAGGTCACTGAAAAGTGTCTTCCGAACCGAGACCTCGATGCGCTTATCGTCGACGGTGAGTTCTTAGAGACATGTTACATGATCAGACTGCTCACACAAACTAATTTCAGTACTTTCTGGACTTGTCTGCGCCTCGTTGACGGAGGACCGCTATGGCGTGGTTCAACGGGACACCCCGCGCATTCTTGAAGCATTCTTGTCATTTTTAACTGCTCTCGAGGAGTATCAAATCGAGGTGACCCAGCTCTACGTACCTCCCACCCCTGATGAAATCGCAGGAGGGGACATGAAAGTTCTCGGAGAGAAGGAACGCACCAGGGTGGAGATAGCGAAAGCGACGGAAGCGATTGGGGTCGTTGCGGATGGTGCGTACTTTTTAGCTTGTATCGTTCCACAGAGTTGACATACCCTCGCTTTCTACTTCAGCCCTGAAGTCGGGCATTGCTGATATTGCGCGGACGTTTGGAGAGAAGCTCGTTGCGTTCAAGTTCCCACCCAGAGTAGCCAAGAAGCTGCAGTCGTTTGTAGATTATGCCTGATGATATACGGTGATCTTGATGCTCAAGTGAGACACGTTACTGCCTCTCCGCAGCGTTCTAACCCCAGGCAACAATGGTCGCATCGAGAGCTGTGTTGTCAGGGAAGGGAAAAATGTAGGTGATAGGACAACATGAAGTCAGGGACCGACATCCAGTGTGACCTACAGGGGAGGCGGTGCTCCATTTCACCGAACTTGTCTATATGAGTGGGGCTACACCTTTGATAGGCTATATTCTTCCTGTGGCCCACAGCATGGACCCGGCTCAACTTTGACTTTAAACCATTCTGCAAGTGATTTCCTGACAATCGATAGTTGGCGGCTCAGACTGGGTCGCGGGTTGCGCGCATGTTACCCAAGAACTCATCGCTGCGTTCAGCGGACCAGGACGTGTGTGCCTGCTTGGAGCTGGTTTTTCTTTAATGGATGGCACGAGGTCGTTGCACACACGTAGGATGCGCCCACGGTGGTGAATCATGTGTCTCCATCTGCAAGTACCGGGGCTCTCGCGAGGTCGTGCAACACGATTCGAACGCGTCCTACTCAGGTCTCCCACTCCACAATCATTTTCCAAGAATATTCATGTCAGAGGGTACATAGATGGTCCCCTACGGAGCCGTTCAAAACTGTTCATTGTCCGTGAACACTAGATGGGAATCTATTCTCATGGCCGCCGGAATATAAGTTACCAACGTAAAATGTGACGGTGTGATGATACAAGGGTCGATATCATTAGGAACATGTACAGCCCAACAAATTCTTGGGGTTTCCCTACACTAAACGTAAATAAATAGAAAAAGTTCTCGTTGGGGTCATTACTAGCACGGCCTCTCCTCTCCCCCTTCTCGAACACGTTTCCCATTATTGGCTACAATACAACCCTAACACACCTCACCCACTAAAACACCACGCACATCCCAGGAAATAAAGCATAGAGATAAAATAAGGTGTATGTGCTTCAGCCGGAGGTTATCAGCTGACAAGAAGCAACTGGACGATTGGGGGAGGGGTCGTGGGGTATATACGCTAGGATTCTCGTGATCGTGAACAAAAAAGAGAGCAACGAACAGAGATTTCGCGGAAGAAAGCCTGTATAGGATCGTCAATGTTGTCAACGGGGCCGGAGCAGCAAGCAGTCAGTCGTGAACGAGGGACAAAAGACAGTCGCCATGAGGGAGCGTGAGAGATGGAAAGTGTCATGAGAGAGGAGACAATGTGACGTCTTCTCTGGGGTATTCAAGTCCTAGTTCCGATGGTACGGGTGACACGCTATGCTGTCTCTCCAACCCGACGTACTGGTAGACCCGCTCCCGACCTGGCAGGGCTGCCCGCACCCGACGCTGTACCTCACTCAGCCGACCACCCGCTCTCCACAGCTTCAGTTGGTCCCATCGTGCTCTCACCGCCATGCGAAGCGCCGTGCGACGTCGTGCGAGGGATGTACGGGAGGCATACAATGAGACGGGCACGGAGATAGTTGGCGTGATCGGACGTTCTGTGAAGCAAGTAACGACGATCACAATATGCCCTCAATGAACGGTTGTCATAAAGCGACATACCTGGTAATGAGCTGGTATCGACATGGAGCTTCGTAACAGGCGCGGCTTTCTCCGCGGGGTTTGCGCGCTTGAGAAACCCTTTGAGACAGCCTGAGAACCAATAGGCATGGAGAGGGAATATGCAAGCCATGATGCTAGCTGGTCCAAACGAGCCGCCGGTGACTTGGTATCGCTGAACGACGAGAGAGACGCAGAAAAGGATGTGGAGAGCAATGCGCGTCGAGAAGAAGCTGAGGGCAAAGACAACGTCTGAACGGTAGCGTGGTATGATGCTTCCCACAGCGAGGATGAACGTCGGAATCTGATAGACGGTCGTCAGACGAGTCACTCTCGAAAGCGCCCACATATCACTCACCTCCATGACGGCGCACAGCGCGAAAATATGACTCCAGCGTTCTTGAATGGCATATTCAACAATGAAGATATAGACCGAGTGATGTATCCAGCCGGTGAGGAGGTTGACCTTGCTGCGATAGAAGAGCATCCCCATCGTCAAGTCACTAAGGTAGATTGGTCACAAGGAGGGTAGGGTAAACGAAGCACGGATTGAACCAACACGATGAGGTAGGCTTGGAAAAACCTGCCGATACTGTCGGTGACGACGAGAGGGATGGACACATGGCTCAGTTGCCCCTTGGCAGTTGCGAATTGGAAGACCAGCGGGAGACTGAAGAGGGACATGAGAGCACTGCTGATTGTAGTAAGAACCCATGATCGCTGCTTGACGGTGGTGCAGTGACGAGCGAGGACGAGGTAAGCGACGGCGAGGGAAACAAAACAAACCCAGAAGACCGTCGAGGTCGCCAGCCGCGACAGGTTGGATAGGAAGGTGATCATCGCGGTGGGGGAAAGTGGCGGCGACGTGATAAGGCAGGTAAAAAGGACGTGTCGCGCTTTAAGAGGCACGGGAAGCGAACCAACGACGGGCTGCCACTATAAACTGTAAAAAGTAATTCGGCACGTTTCTTGAGGCCTGTGAAACGATTTCGGCTAGGTGAGAGATAACGATAATTGATCTTCCAGACGCTTACCTTTACAGCGAATTCTCAATTAGAAGCGGGCAAAACTGTGGTCAATAAGTAACTACCTTCGAGTCAACGGCTTGTCCGGGGAGCTTTGGTTGAACGAACGTGACAGCCTGAGCGACAGCAACAGATTCGACCCCCCGGAGTGCCGAAGCGCTCCGTTCCTCGAAAGGTACACTCACACGTTTCAGCCGTCGACATCACGAACGTGCGTCGGCACCTTTCCCCGCTCGAGGCGGGTAATGGAGGGTGAGCGGGCGATGAGTCCTCGGAGCCACCCCACTTTACAGCGCACGTAGTTTAGTCCAGCGTGGTCTCTCTCCACGCAGACGTCCAATGTGGCACCAAATTGGAATATCTCATGCCAACGCAGATCCTGTTCCATGCACAGCTGCTCGAGCGGTCTCAGTGGCTCTCAACTGAGCGGATATGGACTCATTTGGACATGGCTGTTCGTGAGTGGCTGGCTTTGACCATGAACGATCCAGTGCTTGAGGTGTCTGAGGCCTGAGCCCTCAGCGGCGCTGCTTGCGGAGTTGCTTTGGTACGGGCCGCCCCTCAGCCAAAGCAGTGGACTTGCGACTCGGCATGACTCCCACAGCAGCTTCGGAGAATTCGCCCCTGTTTGGGACATCTCGCTCGCCCCCGCTGCCATGACGGCCGTTACTGACACTTTCGGTGTCAATCAGCTGTACGTCTAGTTTTTTCAACACACTCGAGGCTGCATCAGTCAGTTCATTGACATGGACGTTCACTAGCACTGGTGAGTCGCCGTCTCCATTGCGTTGTCGTCAAGAAGAAGCGTTTTACGTGTACACGTCGCGGCGGATGTCTCGAACGTGGCAAGAACAGTATGTGCTCACTTAGATAAGTCCCTTGACTGTCACTATCAAATCGTTTGTAGGACATATTATCCGAGGAGGACAGTATAACAGAGTCCGTTGATTTTGACTGCAGGTATGCTTCGTGGCGACCCTTGTCGCACGTTTCTCTACTTTGGGGCGGTAAATTTCACAAAGTCGAGTAAAATAGGTAAGCTATCGCCTTCCTCGGTCCGATTCCTCAGGCCTCATCTTCTATCTCTATCCGGGTGACTCAACGCTATTCCAGTGTTTCAAACACACAATGGGAATCCGTTTTGAAAGAGCCGTCATCTTCTCTGGGAAGAGCGTCTCTTTGCTTTCCACCAGACACAATTCGTCTGTGTTGACCCAGCTTGCGACTCATCTTTGCCTCGGATATCGATTGTATAACACACGGATCAGATATGCAAGTGCTCTAATTCAGCCCTTGATTAAGATCATCACTAGTCCCGTACGGCCAATCCCGGTTCTCAAGATCTCACGATCGACGAACGAGTCTATCAGCCACGTTGGTCGAGTTCTTCGTTATCTCTACCTCCACCCGGTACGTTCCTTGAGACCTGCATGCTGTGTTCTAGGGTTACGGGATGTTATCGATACGACTATGGAGCCAGCCTCTGGGTTGAACGGCGGTTTCCTCCCGGATGGGCTTAGTCGATCAAATCTTCCCAAACATCCCGCTCCCGCTTTGATTCCATAAGACCGAGCTCCACCGATGGAACTTGTTGACTGTCTACATCGCGGTGTGTCAAGCCCAGGCTGCCGTATTCTGGTCGGAAGATTATGTACGAGCGTGAGATCCGAACCCCCCATGTTGTCATCAAGTGATGAGAACATTGAGAAGGCAAGTTTTACTCTTGCGAGAACAAGGTGAGTTGTTTAGCTAAAGGATCATGATCATGCAAAGACCAGGACTTGACAGCCACAATCGTTCCACACAACGCGATCATCGTCGATGTGCCTCGCCGGGGTCTCAAGCAGTCAAGGTAGGGTATCTGATATGATCTGTCTGAGCGCAATGCGCCAGATCGATCATTTTCTGTGCCGAAGAGCCAGCCAATGTCCTCAACTAGGGCACTCTTACGCGCATTCGGGCGAATGGAAAGCCGCGATGAAGGACACTGACATGGTAGTTTCATTCCTTGTTTTAATGTCTTTATGTTTACGCGTATCTGTGTCAAGTCCTAGGTCAAGCGGTCGCAAGGTCTGTATCACTCGTGGGTGCCGGTGAAAAAGAAGTTGCACTTGATGACTTTGACTTGGTGGTTCGCGGCTGCGATCCAAACGATAGTTTGCTTCTCTTAGTTATCAAGGTGCGCGTGTGGCATATTCTATACGAATTCCTTAAAGATCTATTTCATCTAGTCTTATTCCTTGTGTTCATGTGCAACAAACGTAGACAAGCAGTATCATGCCTTGGTGGCTTGATCACTATTGGTGATGAAATGACAGAAGACTATCGCTTCCAGGTGTGTACAACATACGACGCAAGGAAAACCACATTACTTATCCTATATTTGAAGCAAGGGGATTGCGAAAATGTTGTGCAAACTCTGGAACTCGCGAAGAATGAATCTGTCTCGCCTGGTCCTTCAATGACGATCTATATGGTGAGCTTTCTTTTGAACTAGGTTGTATATATGTTCCCTTTTCTGAAAGATATTCGATTGGAATTTCGAGCTCATCGCATGGGAGCGCCTGTGCCGGTGTGAAACCTTTTATTCCTCTGGATCCATAGTGAAAGAACTTGAAGAGGCTCTTCTCAAGATGATTAGCCCCTTGGTCGATTACGATCAAGAACCCACACATGGCCTAAACACTCGCACGTAGTTTCCCGTAGCTTGCAATGAGTCCGCAATACTTGACCTCAACCACAGGATATGTCCTGTAAGCATCACTGGTCTTCGGGTCCTTCCGAAGACATCCAATCCACCCTAGTAAGACACGTCCATTGCAAAAGGTAATGCATGACACAGACAAAAGGATGCATAGGACGACGAAGACAATCACAGTACTTCTAATATCTCGCCACGGATGTCCTTTGGAACATTTTCTCCACTGACGCCAATGACACTCTCATGCTCAGCAGCAACTACTCTGTACGTACCGTCTCGCTGCTTCAAGAGTAACAGCGCACTGACCGGCCGTCCCAAACAAGCAATCAACGTTGCAACGCAATGCCCGCGTGTACACGTCCACGTCCGAGGTAGGAGGAATTGGAACTTCCTCGATCATTAAGAGATGCACCAGTTCAGCATCCATATCGGTACCGCTCACTCCACGTCTGACAGATCTGACCCCTGACCATCCTCATCTCAGTGACTCCAGCGCGAGCCTCGTGGAGACGATGCATCCAGTCCACCAAGACAAGTCCCCGCGACTCGTTTAGCGAGAGTGAGTCCGCCGTTGTGAATTCCAACTCCCAAGCCCGGTTGTCTCCGCGCGAAAAACGTTTTCTTGTTCTTTCGCGAGGCTTTTCACACGAAATGCAAGGGAGAAGAAGTGCTTGAATCGTATCGGCTGCAAGCGACTAACTCAATCGTACATAAGCAGAGCATTTTCGCGAGGGTAGCTCGGCAGTGCGTTCTTCCAAATATTCTCCTGGAGGGCGGGAGAAACTGTAGACGGTGGGAATGGGCCTTGCAATCCAGCCAATGAACGACCGAGGGCCTTCGCATACCACGGAGGTAAACATGAGGGCATGCCGAACTACCGTGTCAACGTCCTGAATTACTTCCCCCAAATGCGCCCTTATCAGTGCCCTAGTCGCAAGTGCGTCATGACTCAGAGTCGAAGACTGCGCAGACTCGTTGGATATTATCGCCTTGGCTTCGCTGGATTTTCTAGCATCCATGAGTTGAGTACGTTGTCGAACAATTTGCTTCCAGAGTGAGCCGCTTCTGCCACGTTTGGATGCTATCGCGGGGTTGTGGTGATTCGACTCCAGTCCGGGGGGAAAATGACATCAATGATGTGGGCCTCGTGCTGCAGGGTTGAAAATTCGGACGTTACATGACTCGACGTCATTCGCTCTTTCATGAGTGACAGTACTCGGTGACCGCCACTCATGAGCACAACCCACGGTGGCTTACTGAGGCGAGTCCTTTCAATGGTGTCATCGTCGTATACCCTGGTAAGGTTAGTCCAAGGGTCACTCTCCATTTTGAACTTTACGTTATTTGTTTTGCTCCACAGTATATAAACAAGATTCCAGGGTTTTGCAGCCAGTTGTAACAGTGGACTCAGTGTAAGTACTTAGTACGGTGGTTCAAAGCGGTCTAACGTTATGAAACCTAATTACAAAGGGTATCTGCCGGGTGGGCCACGGCACCATCGCTGCGCAACACCTCGGAGTCTGCATGAAACTCAGGCCCATGAGTCACAAGTTCTTAGGTATGTATGATTCCCACTACTCGGCTGTCACGAAATATTGTCGATGTCAAGCTGTATTTATACTTGACGGACTGCCGAACAGCGGCTAAGTTATATTTACCTGACATTTTATCGCAGGGCTCAGAGGTAAGCCTTGCTCCTACTTTTTCACTTTCCTTCAACATATTCATCAATGCCTGGCTGGACATTGCTCGACACCCATCCGACTCAAGGTCGAACCTTTCATCGTCCGCTAGACCTCTCAGAAAATTATTTCTTCTGGGGTGGCCTAAGCGACGGGGCCTTGGATTCTGTTCTTCGCGTTGAGCTGCATCTCTTAAATGGTACAAAGGATGCACGACTCTTTTCAGATGCCAACATCATCAAATCATGGATGTCTACAAAGAGGCGTTATCCCCTCCTCGGTGCCACCTTAGAAAGGCCCCCAAATTCTCCCCTCAGTGAGGCCGACTCGAAAGGCGGTCTCCTTGCAATTGCATCAGAGCCTCATTTCGTTGTGCGGGAAAGCAATTTCTCCACCCTCCATGAGCGCGGAATCGTCTTTGGGCACGTGGCATCTGCAGAGGAGGTGGATCGACGGGTAGCAGAGATCTTTGATGGTCCGCGCGCACTTTCACAGGATTTGCTGGCTCAACTGTATATCTTTCGCGAGACTGGGAAGGACGACATTCTGCATGTAATGACCTTGTTAATGCATTGCGTGATGGACATCACAGGGGGGAGTAGTGTCCTGCGTTGCTTCTTGGACATGCTGGCGCGAGGAGGAGAGCCAGAGCCTGCCCAGGTCCCGTTGGAAGACAGGCTGGCCATGGTGATACCGTTACCGGAACGCGAACCTATCCAACTGCGCTCACTTAGTCCAGCAAGACGACGGTGGCGAAGCGCGGTTGCAAACATCATATTCCAATCTCGATTTGCAAAAATACAGGTAGGCGCTTTTCTTGCGTTGTAAACTTGTCTAGATTGACGATGTGTCGTCACAGGGTGGTCATACGCTTCCGTGGCGCCTCACGTCCTCGACACCCCTCGTTCCTGCACGGTCTCGTGAAGCCTTCGTCTTCCTCACACCAGCGGAGACTGCTACTGTATTGGCTAACTGTCGTCGACATAAGGTCACGTTCGGAAATGCATTGCTCGCGCTCGGTCAAGTGGCCATGACGCGGGTGCTTTATCGCCGGTACTTGCGCGGTGATATGTCAGAGGAGGAATGGGAATATCGAAAGGAACAGACACATACCCTTGCAGGTCCATTTAGTCTTCGTCCTCATCTTGACAAGGCTTGGTTTGAGAGGGGTGGTGGAGGCGAGTTTATGACGTCCCTTGGTACCTTCTTTTATCAGCTGCCGTTCATGACGCTCGGTGGAACGTCTGAACGTTACCAGCCGCATGGCCAGAACCTTGGCCTCTCGGACGGTGCCCCTCCGTTCTCGGAGCTCCTCACATTCGATCGCTTCCTACATCGCACTGAGGTGCTAAAGAATCAGGCGGCCAAGCTGTTCAAGCATCCACTGTTTCTAGGGATCGTGTATGCGACAACCGCGCTAATTCTTCAATATTTCCAAAGAACTGCTTTGGAGCGGTTGGAATACATGGAAGCTGTCAAAGCTGGCAAGCAGGAAGACTTGGGTGAGGACGAGGATGTGCTCGCGCCCATGGACAGCCCTGTAACAATTGCGCACGGAGGCTCTAGCTTTGGTAACGTGCGTTTCTACTGCACATTTAGTCAATCCTGTCATTGATTTACTGGCAGATGGATTCGGTACTGCCGCTAGAATATCCATTACCACCCTCGCATCCGCTTTCGCCATTTTCTTCTGTTCCACACCCATCCAAGGCAGGTTACGCGATTCCTCTGTCTTTGTCCCCGCAGTCGCCCTTGGCAACTTCGAAGGCCTCTCCAACAGATACTACGGCCCCGAAAATAGTGCTACGGGACATAAGGATGGTTTACCATTCGTGTCCCGGAGAACTTTACCTCGGTGCATGGAGTTCAGGTGGACGATTGAGGATGTTTGGCAATTATGATAGTAACGTATACGAGACGGCGGTCGTGAAGGAATGGTTAGATGAAATCAAGGGTGCAGTACTGTGGTATCTTGGTCGGACACATGAGCCGCGCCAGGTTCAGCAGAATCGCAGTGGACAGCTCGAGGCCGGGCTTAGGAAAGGCGGAGAAGCCAAGCTATGATGAGAACGTAACAATAGATGCGACTAATAACGCTTCAGTTTCTTCAGTCTGGACATTTTACGACAAATTCGGCAAGGCTCACCTGGCAACACGGTACTCGGATGAAACTGCTACCCTCATAGCTATCCTTAACGCGTCTACTGGCCTCCATTCCACCCTCAGTGTAGTTGCATTTGTGATCAGTGCCTATGTGGTCCGAGTGACAATAGCTATTGAGGTGATGAGTCTCTGGGAACTTGCGTGACATTCTCACCCGTACGGTTCCTCCTGTAGCCTCGAGGTTGGATACCGTTGTTGTTAGGACGTGACAGATTACTGTAAGTGGCTTGATGGAAGACGCCGCCGCGACTTTGGCATTGTGATTGGCTGTGTGGCTCAAGTTGAAGGTGTCATTTGGTAAGGATGCAGAGGACGACAACGATAATCACAGTACTTTTAACAGCTCAACACGGATGTCCTTTGGAGGATTTTTTTCCCCTGATGGGCCAACGACACCTTCATGGTCAGCAGCAAGTGCCAGTAACTCGTCTGTACGTACCGTCTCGCTGCTTCAAGGGTAACAGTAC
>JBBPNX010000056.1:0-51641 GCA_038091155.1 Harrya chromipes
AGAGGGTGTAGCCCGAGAACACCTCCAAACCACGACCGGCCTCAATTCCGGAAACACGCTGACTTACTACTTCAATGGTACGATGCATTTCTAATAACATCTTTTGTAGAAAGCGAAAGGCTCATATTTTCTGCCCTCGTTTTCCAGCGTCGAGTATAAGTGTCTACGGAACTGGTGTTCCTACGGGAGAATTAGGACCGCCTGTCGCCTTGTACGAGGTGGATTACACACCAACTACTACAGTTACCGGTCCTCGCTTTGAGGAGACGGGGTACCACCAAGAATTTTGGACGTCGGATCCACTACCATTGTTGCCACCAGGGGCTCTTCACAAGCTGGTCGTCACCGCAGTGTCTCCGAACAATACGGTTTGGTTCGACTACCTCGCTTATCCGCCCAGTAGTAGTAAGTGAACAACGATCGCATGCTTGATGAGTCTTGGTTCTGACTTGCGCGCAAGATTCTACCACTAATGTTACTAGTACCTCGTCGCCTGCATTCTCTACGAGTACGACACCCGCAGGTACCAGAGACTCAGCTGAAACCTCCAACACGAAGATCAACACTGGAGTTATCATCATGGGCGCCGTCGTAGGGATACTCGCCTTTAGTATTATGGTTACTGCTGCTCTCATTTATCTCTGGCGTTGGCGATCGCGTGCTACTTCCAGGGGATATTTGAAAAAAGGTAAACTTTGTAGTCTTTGAACCCGAATAAATTTCAGAATGCTAACCCTCGGTGATCATTCGAGGAGAAGTTGATAACGCCTCGGATATATCTCACGGTCATCAAGCTCCCTTGGCGCGCAGCGGGGCGGAGTCCATAGCTTCCAAGATCTCTGTCATACGTCCCGATGAGGAAGCTTGACGGGGATGTGGGGGAGAAGATATCCGCTGACATGAGGATGTCTCATCCGAAGCTCAGGCTGGTCACTGGGGGAGGGCGGATCTCGTGTGTGCTTCTTGGCTACGCATTTGGGAACATCTCTCTTTTGTTCGAGGGTTTCTCATCACACAAAGTATATGCGGAATTGTCAAAAAACTTGTAGAAAACTTGTAGAGTTGCTTCCTGTCAACCTAAATTCGCCGTGACAAGCATCCCAGTAGCGCCCTCCCTTGCGCCGCTGTTCGTTTTCGCTCTTCCATTCCATTCACACGACATTTGGAGCGTGGAGTCAAGGGGTTCAGACATTAAAAGTCCCCATTCCCCCCTGATATGACCTGGGCCTTGGAGCCAAGACCTCCTGTCTAGTCTAAACTGATCCGCGCTTCCAAGTAAAGTCATCTCGACAGTATGTCAATAATTCACAGCCGAGTCGTTTATCTACACTGGCATTTGACAAGTACACCGCGTTCGTCCTTTCTCAAACAGCTTTCCGATGCCAGTGCCCCGCGTCCGAACAGCCGTATGGGCTACCCTGACGCTGGCGGCGTTGTGGGACCACCGTCAGCACCATGGTACAAGTCACACGCGTTTGGGCGCGAGCCCGAACCTTTCACGCACCTGGATGATACCGGTGGTATAACAGCAAACGCGGCGCGTAGTGTGATGCGATGGGCTTTGGGCTGGATGCGGCGTTTACCAGGGTCCTGCAGAGGCCCATTTTGAGACTCGTCGGTCTCGCACTCTAGACGATGGTGAAAAGCCAGTCGGATACTGGTGTTGCTAAAATCCACGACTTTCATCACGAAGATCAAACGAGGGTGTAACGTCTGTAGCCCCACCGTGCAATAAAAGCGTCAAACCCGCAGAGGATTAATGATTCGCGCGTAAAGATATCATAGGCCACTATCACCAGGTATGAAAGCATTCGGTTTGCTGATCCTAGCTAAACGTCTTCAATGAATGCTTGACTTTTCCTATAATACAAGAACATGAACAAACAGATACTGATGTGCACAGAAGTAGCAAATGACAGCTGGTATGATCTAGAAGAAAGGAAGAAGCCCTCGGACAAGGGAGGTACGAGGCAAGCAGTGAGAAGCCAGCTCAAAACGTGCTTGCCCAAGTCTCGAGATCAAAAGTCGACGCCCGCGCCTGCTCTATCCAGGAATGTTTCTGTTTCAGTTCTCGTCAACATCATCTAAACTTCTAGAATCATCGGGGCGTACCAGCAGCTCCTTGGGTGTCTTTCGGGCATCGGGATCCTTGAACAAACAGCTATCCACAAAGTCCTCCGCTTCTTTCGGGAATCGTCCCTCAGGGGTCAGCCGTGGAGCAGGCTCGTTGACGATGTGTTGAAGTAGCTCGAGGATACTCATCATCATTCCGCCTCCTTGTAGGCTGACACCTTTGGATTTTCGTCGGTCCTTCTTCGCATTCTTGTCTCTGTCCTTCCTAACAGGTGGCAAAGTCATGGTACTTGGGGAGAGGGTACCTTCCAAATCCGAGAGATCAGAATCATCTGGATCAGACTCTGAGAAAGGGAAGCGGCCCAATACAAGCTCGATTAACGAAATCCCAAGTGACCAGACGTCCGATTTGACGGTATATTGAGCACCTTGTATACGCTCGGGCTATCACATCATGAGGACGACGCGACCTTGCACAACAGAAAACATACACTCATATAAGTTGACGTTCCAACAAAGGTATCCGCAATTGAATTAATGAGTTCCCCTGATACTCCAAAGTCGCATATTTTGATCTGGCCTTGGGAATTGCAAAGGATATTCGAAGGTTTGATGTCTGGGTTATACATGTCAACTCAACTCATCATGAAACTCGACATGCATACCGCGATGAATGATGCGATGTACATCATAGAGGTACGTCAAACCTTCTAGCACGGCCAACGCAACGTTGCCGACAACCTCAATATCAATGGCTCCAATTTTCTTATAGATACCGTCAAGAGACCCCTTGTCCATGTATTCCATGCAGATGCAAATGTTTGGATCCGACAGAAACGCGCCATAGAAGGAGATGATGTATGGGGAGTGACAATCATGCATGATTTGCAGTTCACGCAAAATTTGCTTGCGCACAGATGGTTTGGCATCAATAAGGACGATCTGCGCATAACCAACAATGAAACGGTGATCAATTTCGGCGAGCAAGTATCAGAAGCGCACCTTCTTCGCCATGATGGTCTTCGTAGGGACATGTTCGACCTTTTTGACGCTTCCACCATTACCCTGTCCGAGTTCCTGTAGATCCTTGAGGTCCTCGTTTCGTAGGTCATAACGCGTCTCTGCGTTCATGTCCAAGTTTGCAAGCGTATTTGAAAGGGTGGTATGATACGTATTCTGACGTGCAGATACAGTGCCCGACACGGGCGCAGACGGAGGGCCGACACCGACCGCGAGTAGATTGCCATCCACATCGCTCGTCGCAGGGGTCTGACCGAGTTTGGGGGCGTTCAACGTCATGGGTGGTGGCCGTTTCTTGCCCTTTGCGGCCCCTGTCGTTGCTGGTGCTGCGCGTGTGGGGATCGGCTCAGGCTCTTTTGGCTTGGCCGACTGGGCGACATCGAGCTGCAGCGCCTTAAAGTTGCGTTTCTTGCGGATGGGGGTTGCCATTATGTTCGACCCGGGGGAGGTGCAGCACGACGGGCCAAGAGTGTGCGGAACAGCTCAAAAGGCAAGAACAACGATGCCAGAAGTAGTTCTTCCTGGACAAGGTGATTATATAATAACACACAGAATGATTCAACGCAAAGCCTGTGCATCGGATCAACCATCTCTCTCTACTACAAACGAATTGATTGTATCCCATCGCGCGCGCGACGTATTTACCCCATTCATCTGATATGATAGTACTTGGTGTCATGGTATGCTGATCTAAAGTGGGTCAAAGATTTTCGAAGAGAGGTCTGAGCACAACCACTCCGGATCTCCTGGCACCATCTACCTCGTTCCATCTGAGGAATCCGCTGAGAAAATTGTCCGCTAGAAATATACCAGAAGATACGCCGGTGTGTGACAATGACAAGGCTATGTAACTTGGGATGTCTGGTAGACGTATGGGCCATCAAAGAGCAGTGCCCATCGGCTCGTCTGACTCCGTTCCATGGCTTGATCTCTCACAGTCGTCGGTAACAATAACGTGCTCCTCCAGCTCTTGCCTGTCCTCCTCAACCGTGGGAACGCTTGGACGAGACTTCGGAGGCGACATATGCGCTGTGGCCGATAAACTGTCTTGTGGCTGGACCAGTATCGGACTAGAGCCTGAATCATTGGATGCAACACTCGCAACGCTTGCGCGTGCGAGCGAGAACCTCATCGAGGCTCGGTTCGTCCAGAATGATTGTATTCCAGCTCCGAGAGAGTTTAACGCCGCTTTGGTGTCCGAGGCAGCTTGTGCCATGCTAACGGGGCGCGGAGGAGAAAGTGGGCTAGATGTGGACTCTCTGGAGGTTTGTCGGGATATGTTGGCATTCAGCTTCGCTACATCTGTCGTATCCCCGGGAAGGCTAGCTTCGGATTTCGTGATCTCGATAGGCGCACCATAAGGAGTAGATGCCACGTCTTGCACCGAGGGAGAGCTGGTTGTTCGTTGTTGCCACCGCCCACGAACACCCTCGACCGCCTTGAAGAAGTTCGCTGAACCAACAGTGATCGTCCGTGAGATGGCTTCACGTGTTGGTGCGAGTTGTTGTTCCAGTTTGAGGTCCTGAATTCCTTCGGAGAGTCGGAGCCCTATATCTGAAACCACTGAGGGTTTCTCGTTGCACGGGTGTCTGAGAACAAGTGACCATCAGGGTTGGGTGATTCTCGAAGTTGCAGACTAACCGAGGTTCAACGATATCAAATAGCATCGGGTCTGTTGACTGATCCCAGACTTCATACGCATTTGTCTTGGTAAACTCGGCGATCCACACCGAATTGAAGTCGTCCAGTGCGCTTGCATCGCCACCTGGTGTCTATAAGCCCTGAAACCGTAGGATTATAACGCCCAGCCTACCGGTTCCTGCGATGATAGTTCCACTACCCTTTCCTTTTGACAGGAACTCCCGGTATCGCACTGAGGCGAGTGCCGCACACACATACTCCTCGAACTGAGGATTGTCAGTCATCCCATTCACATCTTCGCAGAGGAGAATTAGACACACCTTTGCTCTGAGGTAATCGTCGCTACCCTTGAAACTTTGAATGGATTTATATTCGAATACGTAGACTTGAGGGTGAAATAACATACTGCATGATAGCTTTTGTGGGATCACCTTCATCCCAAGAATCGTTTACATCCCGGACGATTTCATCGATCCATTTGCGGTCAGCAGGAGTAAGGGAAACCAATCGCTCCAGTCTCGGATCTCGAAACTCGAGGATAGACGTCTCGGTCTGTGACAAGCGTCAAAGCGACGGCTAAGGAACAAGAATGGAACCATACATTTACAACTAGATCTATCTCTTTCTGCTGCGTAACAATCGTATTAGTGCTTCCACAGAGCCAACTTTGAGAGTCCCTTAAGAGGTCGAGCTGTTGTAGTGGTAAGTATGGCTGGAAAAAGGCATCCTGAAGGAGACAGGTTCAGCTGAAATCGTTCGGTGCAGCTTATCAAGATAACCTTTCCAAACAAGTCCAACGGCAGACCAATGTACGCCAGCATACTCTTGCGATCCGAAGTTTTAAGTGAATTTGGCCGGGATAGTGTAGGTCCTCGCGCTGCCAGTGGAGGGGAGCCACAATCATCCAATGTCTGAAGTAAACCTGCACATAGTGAGTGAGTGTATGATTGTGACCTGGTTTGCACGAACTGGGTATCAAGGAAATCAATGAATACTGATAGGTGCATAGCCTCTCGACGGGGTGTCCATAAAACATGATCTAGAGATCGGTGAGCAAAGGCCTAGAGCGCATGTGTGGTGGTAACCTTCTTCTGCAGCATAAGAGCTTTCAACAGCACTAGCGTGCGATGCCGAAATACGTGAACAAATTCTCTCCTACAGAACCAATCAAATACTAGTGAAAGCCGAGCGCCGAAGAACATACAGACTGGTCCCTTTTCGTAAGTCAGTCATTATCGCAGAGGGAAAGATACTAGCTACCAACCTATATACAGACCACTCTCCGTGAGTTGCGTTCGCAGTGACATTTCCAGTGAGTTTCCAAATTCGACTAGGATTTTTGTGTCCGTGAAGTCTCTGTAGATGATCTTAATAGTCTGACATAATGGGGGTAGGAGAGGTATACCTTTGAGCAAATAATGCCCTGGTAACGACTCCGAGTCGATCACTTTCTTGACTTGTTAGAGTTGCGCAGCGACACGACTTGACCACTGACCGTATTGGACCAAACACTGGCTTGCTAGCCAAGACGACGACCGCTTTCTGGACGATAGAACGCGTCACATCGACATCCTTGACAAGCAAGGTGGAGGCGGCAATTTGTCGATTACATCTAAGAACGCGTTCAACGTGTTCCCGACACTTGATGTAACGACTTACGATATGCCAAAAATTGTGGTTGGGTTTGATACATCCGGAACGAGATGAAAGTAAGAGTAGTCTTCCAGAGACTGTAGCGAGGTAAGACTGAATGTGCATACATGGGAATTGAACACACCAGATGAGCGCCGTCTGGAAGTGCGAGAAAGGGAAGTACTTTGGCGATCTCCTGGTCGTCGAATATATCACCTTGACTGAATTCGATCTTAGGGCCAACCTAGCGCTGGATCGACATGATGAATGAATGTCTTGTCCAAAAAGCCTTACCAGGTGATTGAAGTCCACCAGGGCGATCCCCAGTACCAGAGGACCACGGGGAGGTTGCAAGAGCATTGATTCCGGTCGGGCTTTCCGGGAGTAGGTTGACGCGGCGGAAGTAAAGGAATCAACATCGGTAGTTCCGGAAGAAGGGGTAGGAGGATAGGTAGCGGGGGTCGAGTGTGCCTTTGGCGGTTCTGGTTGTGAGAAGGTAGACGGTGCAGCGGAAGTGATGGAGCTGGCTCTGCGTGCATCCAGATCACTATGTGAATCACTGACTTCGTCTGTTTCTGAGTTGAAGTCGATTTCGATGGACTCGACCTGCGAAGTCCTCCTCGCGAAAATGTCCTCTGCGCGTAATGGAGCGGTAACACTGTGAGGTGAGTGTTGTGGGGATGAGAGCGGAATTGAGCGCTGGGACGCGGTCTCTGCGTCTGCGTCGCCGTCGCTGATATTTCCATCATGACTGTGTTCAATGTCGGGGTCGTCGTGTGGTAGATTGAGATCGTGTTGTGTCGACATGGTTTAATGAGTTGCCAGTACAACGATGGTCGCCACAGAGTAGTATCAGGCAGGCACGTGACGTGTCTATAATCAAGCTATGCGCAGTGCAGTGTGAAAAGGCACGGAACGGCTTTGCCTTGAACTGTCAGGTATACCCATGCTCTCCCTTCTCTCCCTTCTCGCTCTTCTCTCCGCAGCCTCGGCTTTGCCATTTCCATTCAACCTGATCAATTGGAACCTACAGAATCCCTTCTTTCGCTCGAACTTCAACGTAGACCCTCCCAAGTACGAGGTTGGCTGGATCGATCCACGGATTCTCGGCGGCCAATTCATTGATGTACGCTTCCTTTCCTTAGCAACGACCGCCCGTTGACCCCGACCTTCCTGTTAGTTCACGACTCCTAGATACGGTGAACCTCTGAACGTCATTATATCTAATCTATCGGATCCATTCGTTCTCACAGACGAGGGTTTCCGTTGGTACTACAAGTGAACACTCTTATTCCCTATCGTTTCAGGCGCGGCGCTTACGTTCACAAGATCCATTGGGTTCTCCGAGGAATGTTTCGGGTTGCATTACGGCCATGTTCACAAGGCAGACATCGGCGACGGAGACGGCAGAAAGTCTGAACATATCCTGGCTCGTCAGCATTATTTTCCTCACTGGGGAACCTGCTGGGAAAGCCTCATTGGTAGGCCACGTGTTATTATCTTTGTCGCAACTATGTTTAACACCGCGTTCAGGGGGAAATCATTTCCGTGCCTGGAAACAAAACGGGACGGAGGCCAATACAAGTGCATGGTTCCTTGGGTACGTCGAACGGCTGTATATATACCCTTCAGTTCGTTGATTCATCCCGATTTTTAGCGTGTCGAAGGAGCAGGTTCGCTCAGTTGGCGACTTGTATCTCTATTCTTTGACCAAGTTTTTTGCTTCAGGACTCCACCAAGCACCACATGATCGTTCCTGATGGGTACAACATTGGACGCGACTTACTAGTCCAAAACGCCGTGGCCGGCAGCTCGTGGAGAGGCATTTCTTGGAGGACTGATGTAGAATGGCGCGAGGGGCTTCTCGAGCCAGGATTCAAAGGTATTCAACAGTTTGTCATCATGCTCCCGGTAATTTACCCACTTCTCCGTGTAGGAATTAACCATGCCATCGCACAAGATGGTCGAATCGCGATCTTAACAGTCCGCCGCGTCTGACGCGCAATCTAACTTGCCTGTCAACTAATCGTGATCATCTCAGGAAGACATCCTGGGCCATAGAACTGACTGGACATATGTATACCATCGCGACGTTGCTTGCAACCTCCATGCACCATTTCCAAAGACCTGGTTCCCTGTTGTTGTATACCTTACGAGTTATCTCCTGTTTTTTAGATACTTGTCTGTTCTCTAGATACTTATGCACCATAGGAAGGATACACTTTGGCTATTGAATATTGAATGTCCGAGGAACACATTAGTTTCACTCCTGGAGGATCAACGTTTCAACTATCACTCCTTGCAAGTCGCGTCGAGGCATTACTATCTAGTCAGCCTAGTGACGCCGGTGCGCAGGGAACGGTTCCTGAGGCAAGATTCTGCAAAGCATAGAACGTCATTGCTGCTGGCAGCCCGTGTCCTATCAGTATCTATTGAGAAGTATGATCCAACACGAGACTCACTTGATGGGTCCGGGATCGGGCGGATGCATCATTAACCGGAACCATTCAAGAGGAAGTCACCGTGAGAGCCAAGATCCCTAACGAGTTAGTCCCTCCTAGCTGCTATCCACGATGGTACTTCAACAACAACTCGCAAGCCTCTTCTTGTCGTAGAGTCGCATAGAGTTATTGGAGCTCTATCGGACATGGAGGACGGTCCCGACTCGGTCGGAACGCTATTTATCCCAACGGAACAAGATGTTTCTTCCACAGCCCATGCAGATGGCTCACTGCCTACACACGGCTTGCATTCGCCCATCAGGAAAGGAACTCGGCACCAAGATGCATATTTAAACCAAAGTGCCATGCTAGATGCCCCGCAACCGTCGTCCGGAACTTCACAAGACCTAGACATTCCCTGCCGGGATCCACAGTTTTATATGGCTGATGGAAGTTGCGTACTGCTTGTGGGGAACACACTCTTTAATGTACACTCCTTTATATCCTTGTGCGGAACGGGTAACTGACCCCTCCAGTAGGTCCATCGGAGCATTCTATCAGCGGATTCCTCTTCCTTTAGCGATCTGTTTTCTCTACCTCAGGGTGACATCATCGTGGAAGGCGCGTCGGATGACAATCCAATCGTGTTACATGGGGATACCTCTGAAGAATTTCGCAATTTCCTTTGGTCCTTGTATGCCCTGTAAGATTTAGACCTTAGACCCCGGTCCTGATATCTTACCCTTATCTGTGCACGCATAACAGCCCGCACGAAATAACGGCCGCTCGAGTTTCCCACCGCAACATTGATCGTTTCATAGACATCGCTAAACTGACCAGCAAGTACTCATTCAAGTCAATTGAGACGTGGGCTTTGGAAGTCATCCAAGAATATGTTGAAAGACGACCATCTCCACTCCTGGATACTATCCCCCTTGGATTCCACTTCACCATCAACTCACCACCATCTACGTTCCTCGAGAGCAAACGCCAAATTTCCAGTTTGGTGCAGCTTGCGCAAACGTGTGGACATACCCACCTTCTGGACGCTACGATTACACTGCTCCGGCAGCTCATGTCGCTCTCGCTCCATTTTTCCTACCTAGCAATATCTCTGGCCGACGAACTGAATCTCAGGGAACTGCGGGGTACGGCATACCTGGAGGTCCTACAAAGGTCCGTGTTCATCTGCGGTCGCGATGCCAACGGCAATGTCCTGGTAGAAGGCGATGTACACGAAAACTCCGACGGAGTCGACCGTCTTGTTGTCAGTCCCCTGCAGCAGCTTCGCTTATTATCCGGATACCATCGTCTCTCTAAAGCATGGGAGGAACTGCGCGCGGTCCCCATACCTTTCGAACATGCGGCTCCTTGTGGAACTAGCTGGCATCAGCAGAGTTGCACGCATAGCTGGTCGGAGTTCTGGAAGGAGAAAACGCGAACAGACGCGGTGTTGGCTCTCGGCACTGCCAACGTGATTGGAAAGTTGCGCGTGATTTCAAAGGAGTTCGACAAATGGGGCTCAGCCACGTACATGCACAATGAGTGCAAGTCAGCTGCAAGACAAGCCATCCAGGATGCGATAAAGCGCATCAGCGATTCATTACCAGACTTCTTCCATGAAGACGGCGAGTATTGATGGACCCCGGTGTATCCTCCGCTATCTACTTTACACCGCATGGTTGTAATATACTAGGACATGTCTTGTTCACACCTTTTGCTTTCCCTTGACAACAGTGTCTTCGTGATTAAATGAATCGTTTGAAACACTGCGTGATTCTCCCCTCCATGGACCGTCCGATATTTGGCGGGTATCTGCTGTCGACATGGTCACCATACTGCGCATTAGATTATCGATGTCGTTGTCCGATGGAGGGTGATCCAGGCCGATCCGTGATCCTCGCATGAGCTTTTGCTGAAGAATCTCTTCTTCCTCCAGATGTCGCAGGCGGGCCCTCAGACTTTGCAAAACCAGGTCGAGACAATCTGAACAACGTCAGCGAAAGCTGTGTATTCACATGTGGCCACCAACTTTTCTCGTCAATTTCATTCTGTGGCAAGGGTTGGATCAATGGAGAGAACGACATGAGCTCTTCCTCGACTCTCGGACCGTCCAAATTGAGCTTCGAGGACCATTTCTGTCTGAATGCTTCTGGACTCAGCTCCGAGTCGGATTGCGCAGTTTCGTCTGGGCCATACGCTGTGCCCACGGAACTGGCGGGTGAGGGTGCACGGATGATTGGTGACGCGTATGCAGGATCCCCTGTGTGGATGAGTGGGGCGTTCGGCATCTCTGTAATTGCCAAGTGCGGAGCAAACGCGACTCACGACGCGGTGTGACATTGTTTATTAGCGCGACTCGTGACGATCTGTCACGCCATATCTCCACTTAAAATCTTCGTGACGCGTCTTCACTCTCTTTCATCTGTTCCACCATCTCCACCTAGCATCCTTTTCTTGTACTTTACCACAACATGGCCTATGTCTTCAAGAGAGGTCAGTGTTCATAAGCCCTCTTGGTCACCTAAGGTTGATTGTTCCGCGTTTGTTCACGTTGCAGATGGGTAAGTCGCTTTCTGGAGCATGACGCGACGCGTCTTATTAACACCTCTTTACACAGACGTAAGGAGAATGTGCAGTTCGACAAGGTATATTGCATGTCTCCGTTCCCCCATGACGGTATTATTCACTGGGAGTGCTAGATCACCGCGAGGATAAATAAGCTCTGCTATGGCCTTGATCTGGACTATGTCGATCCCATTGAGTGAGTCTCGCGTCAAATATTCCCCATCACATACCAATCGATCGCAGGGTGGCGAAAAAGGTCATTGCTGGTGTATATCAAGGCGTCACGACTGTCGAGCTGGATGTCAGTCTCAACACGTGCAGGATGGTGTATCATTCTAATGCTGCCTTCAGAATCTTGCAGCGGAAACTGCTGCTTGCCTCACTACGAAACACCCAGACTATGCTATCCTCGCGGCGCGTGTCGCTATATCTAACCTCCACAAAGAAACAAAGAAGAATTTCTCCGCAGTGATCAAAGATCTATACGAGTATAGTACGCCAATTCCAGCATTCAGTAGACTTGTTTGCTTACAATTCACAGTCAACCCAAAAAATGGTAAACCGGCAGGTATGATCTCAGAAGAAACCTACAATGTGGTCCAGAAGCATGCGAGCACGCTGGACTCCGCGATCATTTATGATCGTGACTTCAGTTACAACTAGTGAGTCGTCGTTAGTCTAAACGTCAGTAATTTGACCAGCTAGGACAGTTTCGGATTTAAGACACTCGAGAGATCGTATTTGCTCAGAATCAATGGTCGGGTCGCAGAGCGTCCTCAGCACATGATTATGCGAGTGGCTGTCGGCATTCACGGTGACAACATCGAGCGCGTGTTGGAAACCTACAATTTGATGTCGGAACGATACTTCACGCATGCGTCACCCACTCTATTCAATGCTGGGACACCCCATGCGCAGCTCAGCTCTTGTTTTCTTGTTTGCATGAAGGATGACTCCATTGAAGGGATCTACGACACATTGAAGACGTGTGCGATGATCAGCAAGACTGCTGGTGGTATTGGCTTGAGCATTCATTGTATTCGGGCCACAGGGTAAATTCGCTCTATATTCCGTTTGTTTGTTTTTTTGGTTGAAATGAGAACATTTTGCTGCAGATCATACATCGCAGGCACCAATGGTTACTCGAACGGCATAGTTCCCATGCTGCGTGCATATGATGCAACTGCACGTTACGTTGACCAAGGGGGAAACAAGCGACCTGGAGCGTTCGCAATCTACGTGGAACCTTGGCATGACGATATATTCGACTTCATTGATCTCAGAAAGAATCACGGCAAGGAGGAGGCTCGTGCTCGCGATCTATTCTATGCCCTTTGGATCCCAGATCTTTTGTGCGTCACTTCCTCTATGTATATGTGCACTAGATTGAATGTTTCGTGATAGCATGAAGCGCGTGGAAGCGAACGAAGATTGGTCTCTTTTCTGTCCGAATGAGGCACCTGGACTAGGTGACTGTTGGGGTGAAGAGTTCGAGGCATTGTATGAGAGATACGTGAAGGAAGGTCGTGCGCGTAGGACTGTTCCGGCGCAGAAACTTTGGTATGCTATCCTCGAGGCGCAGATTGAAACCGGAGGGCCCTTCATGGTATACAAGGACTCCGCCAATCGTGCGTGCATCTTTGTCGTTTATATTTTCCAGCTTACCTTCCGTATAGGAAAGTCGAATCAACAGAACCTCGGCACAATCAAATCATCCAACTTATGCACTGAGATTATCGAATATTCTTCCCCCGATGAAGTTGCTGTGTGCAATCTTGCTTCTCTTGCCCTCCCATCATTCATCAGGAACGGCCAATACGACTTCCAAAAGCTGCACGATGTCACCAAGGTTGTGACGTACAACCTCAATCGCATCATCGAGGTTAACTACTATCCTGTTCCCGAGGCACGCAGATCAAACATGCGCCACCGTCCCATCGGCCTTGGTGTTCAGGGTCTAGCTGATGCATTCATGATTCTCCGACTCCCTTTCGATTCTGCGGAAGCCAGGGAGTTGAACTTAAAGATCTTTGAAACGATCTACCATGCCGCTCTCGAGGCAAGTTGTGAACTGGCGGCAACAGAAGGTGTTTATGAGAGTTACCGTGGCAGCCCTGCAGATCTAGGCCAACTGCAGTATGATCTCTGGGGAGTCACGCCTACCGAACTTTGGAATTGGACGTCGCTGAAGGAGAAGATTGCACAAAATGGATTGAGAAACTCGCTCCTCGTTGCACCTATGCCAACAGCCTCAACGAGCCAGATCCTTGGGTTTAACGAATGCTTCGAGCCATATACCAGGTTAGTTCTTTCGCGCCCTTCAGTAACTTGGTAGCTGATGGGATGTAAAGCAACATCTATACTCGTCGTGTCCTCGCAGGTGAATTCCAAGTAGTTTGCCCATGGCTTCTTCGGGAGCTAGTTGAGCGCGGCCTCTGGAATGACACGATGAAGAACATGATCATCGCGCACAATGGTTCTGTAGCGAACATTCCCAGCATCCCCGACGATGTCAAGGCAATCTACAAGACTGTCTGGGAAATCAGCCAGAAAAAAGTGATCGACATGGCAGCAGATCGCGGGGCGTTTATATGCCAGAGCCAGAGCTTGAACGTCCACTTACAAGCGCCTACTCTGGGACAGCTGACGAGTATGCACTTCTATGGATGGAAGAAGGGGCTGAAGACCGGAATGTATTACCTGCGTACGCGGCCGGCAGCGCAGGCTATTCAGTTCACGATCGATCAAGGCACACTCAAGGCTGCCAAGGAGGCATCGAACCAGTCACGAGGCTCGGAACGAAACGCGACCAGCATACCGACTCCTTCGGCATCTCCTTCTCCAGTACGCAGCGCCAGGACAAACGCACCGGTACCTTCTTCCTCACTGGGTGCCGCTTCGACGTCGTCAAGCGCAGGGACAAGTGAGGCAGTTGATCCCGAGTATGCTGCAGCTGTGCAGCGTCAGAAGGACCGGGAGCTCGAGGAGGCCAAGCTAGCGTGTTCTCTTGAGAACAAGGAGGCGTGCGTGATGTGCTCAGGCTGAGCTTGTTGAATCTATTGGCCGTTTCTGTTCATGCTTTCGATCGTCTGTACATAGTATGCTGCACTGACGCCCACTGGCACCCTGTACTAGTTTGCGCGATTGTTGTATTCATAATTGATAATCGATAGATGTCAATCATACACGCTTGAATTCAATGGACGGGCTCAAAACATCGTCTGGTTTTTCTAGCTGGAGTGTCCAGTGATCATTGAAGCTCCTGGTGAATCTTTGAATATGATGCTTTTCGGAGGCCTTAACATGATACTTACAGCGAAATTCGTCCGTACGAGCAGCGTCTATCACCAGATGTTGCTAATCTTTCCTGAGGCAGTAAGCTCACGAAGGCGGTTGATCAACAAATATCATTGTCGGATACTACAGGATACTGTAGTGTATTGACTGCCCGGGGGTGGCGGAAGTAGAGCTCGAGGAAGAATCCTCGCGAGATAAGATGGGTGCGACAACCAACAGGGGTGTACACTTGTGGAACACGCTCGACCAGGCGAGGCATGCATTGAAATATTGAAGCCCAACACAAGTGTGCCGAGCTCGCCTTTCACCCCGCATATGAGTGGTACGTCTGTGATCGACTGATCCGTGGGCTGTTTGTCGTTTTGAATCGCTTACGAGCACTCTGGCCCGGGTGCTGCCAGAGTCTTTTCAGTGAAAGTCCGCGTAGTAGAGTGACATCGTCGAGTTGTAGCGTTCATGTGGCTGTGTTCCAGCCAGTCACTTTCACGGACGGCGGAATCCACGCGTCATCGATTCATCCCCGAATGGCGTCGAACGCAGTACGTGCTCAAGTTGCTGCAAAATGGCAGGAGTCCTTTGCACGTATAAATCGTGCGGATCCAGGGATATCCGGGCTTATGAGCTTTAGCCATGTACGCGTTCAGCTCTGAGTCGCGGTGGACATTCATGATCTTGGAGCAGGCTTGGACTTTGGCGACGGCATTCCTGAAACCATACGACCTAAATGACCTGACTCTTCGACCTCGGCACGGTGAAGTGATTTCCTTGCCCTAATTTTACCCCTGTGAAGTACTGAGTTAGTTTTTCAATAGACATGCGCCAGGTTAGGGAAGCTTTCGACATCATAAACAAATGCAGAAGATTACCGGTCATGCTCGAGGTCTTTCTTGGTCCGATTTGTCGCTCCGTCTTCACCTGACTTGTAGTCTAATTGACAACACTTGACAGAGGATTTGCATAAAAGCCAATACTTGATTGCGCGTGAGGTCGATGTTTATATGAATCTATACGAGGTATTGTCTTTATACAATCAACCTACTTGATCCTCACGTAATTTTAGTCCAACTCGGATCCAGAAACAATAAGAGCACTTATCTTTCGACTTGTCGAGTGGTATAACGCTTGGAAACCGAATGCAGAGTAAATCCGGTCCCTTGTTCATGCTTGCATGTCAGTAATGCCTCGACAGACTTGGTCAAACTATCACATCCGCATACACACTTGCATTTCAAACCCACCTATTCTGCCTCCTTCCTGCATCCTTTGCACGAGGAGTCAAGGCGCTCGTCGCCACGACCCTCGTCAAGACAGTATCGCAATCATCCGATCAGCAAGATCGCTTGCTCTGGCAGGCTTTCGACACCTTGAGCCTCATCGAACGTTATGAGACACTCATAGCTAGTGTAGGGTACGAATACATTGAAGCGCACGTTCTGCAGACCTGTGTTGGTTCATGGGAAGAACCATTGTTAGCGGACCTTCGTGCCTGGATGATCCACAAGATTGTCCCGTGGATGCTATGGCCATTTGCTAGAGGAGCAACCAACGGTACGCCCCATATACTCTTATAGGCTTCGTGGTTGCTTATTTTTTGTTGAAGCTGACGAGGCCAAAACGATGATGCAGGGGGTCGGGTCTAGGTTTGATTTTCACATGCACAAAACCCTCTGTGACTTGCGGTACGTGAATGGTTGCTTTCGTTACGCCAACCTATTTAGTTCTATTGTAGTACGCGCGAGATATTCGACATCATCGTTGATTACCCAGATTCTACTGGCGCTCTCCAAGACCTCAAGGTAGCCTCACTTACGCGATACCATTCTTCTCTGTTGATTAATTTGAGTATAGGAGTGTCTGCAGAGGGTAGACCAACGCGCGGAATTAGTCCAATCCATTCGACGAGCGTAGGTTCCCTAGATACAATAATCTCATCATCTCATCATGACTGACGTGTGCTCCAGGAACAAGAAACGATTGCTTCACCCAGGAGCAGACACGAAAGATATTCTTCTGTCTTATGTTTCGACAATCAAATGTCTGAGGATTGTCGATCCTGCTGGCGTACTCTTATTCAAAGTGGCAGATCCTATCCGTCGGTATCTCCGGTAATGTCATCGATGGTTCTTTGCAACTTTCTTGTTGATACCAACCCAAGAGATCGGTCAGATGCCATCAGATGCATTGTCGCCAGTTTGGTTGGCGATGGAGAAAGCGGCGATTCATTGGTAGATAACAATGAACCTATCCAGCCCCTTCAACAGCCAGAAATAGAAAACTATGCCGATCCTGAATGGACGCCCGAACCAATCGACGCTGGTCCTGGTAAGGCTATATTTTTATTCATCATTTTCACCGTTGCTGACTTCATAAAAGATTTCCGAGCCAGTAAAACAAGCGATATCATAAGCACCATTGTCAGTATATATGACTCCAAAGATCTCTTTATCAAGGAACTTCAAGTACTACTTGCACAACGATTGCTTGCAGTCAAAGACGGTAACTTTGACCGAGAGGTTAGTCCCTTGGGGCACATACATGGCATAATACTAATGGTTTCTAGCGACGAAGTATCGAGATTCTAAAGATACGGTTCGGGGAGTCAGCTCTGCAGGTCTGCGAAGTGATGTTGCGGGACATGACCGATTCGAGGCGCATTGACCAGCATATTCAATCCCAACAGCCTGTGAGAATCTATGCTCAGTCACTATGAGATTATACTAACTGCGAGAAGAGCATCCTACATCCGACGATCATTTCACGGCATTTTTGGCCAGCTTTAGAGACCAGCACCATTATTATGCCTGGTCAGTTTCAAGAGTGAGTCCGCCATCAGCCCGTTACGAACGGGCTTACCCATTCATGGCAGGGCGGAAGAACATTACGCTAGGGAGTTCACTACTTTCAAGCCTGACAAGACTCTGCGCTGGCTACCCCATCTCGGGCGAATACAGCTTGAACTCGAACTCGACGATCGTAAAGTCGAGGCAGACGTCCCTCCTCTGGAGGCTGCATTTATTGAGCTCTTCTCAGAAAAAGGTAAGACTACTCTCCACGATTGCCTTATCGCTCTGACCACGAACGTACGCAGATACGTGGACAGTTGACGAGCTGATTTCAAGGGTAGGAACTGTGAGCCGTAGTGCAGCCTTGAAGTCGCTTGCTACGTGGGTCGACATGCGTGTTTTGAAAGAGGATAGTGAAAATGTGTTCAAGTTGCTTTCTGTAGCTGAGGATCCCATACGGGGAACCAAGGCAGCTGTTTCAAAGCCAGGTGCGTCGACCCCCTTTGGTCAACGTCTTGCAAACGGTCCTGACATTCGAGTCATAGCTAAAGGAGAGGACGAGCTGCCGCCGATGATGAGCGTGCAACAGCAGCAAGCGGAACAAATGAAAGTTTATTGGAAGGTAAAGACCCTACAGCATACATCCGAGTGCACTCTTTGACCGCCTGATTGCAGTTCATCGAGGGCATGCTCACAAATCTGGGTTCGCTGCCGTTGGACCGCATACAAACTATGCTGAGGCTTGCCCCTGGTTATGATCGGACTATCGAACAGCTTGGCAGCTTCATGGAGGCTGCCAAACGAGAAGGACTGGCTACTGTCAAGGACGGGATGTGGAAATTAGGGAAATAGGGAAATGGTGTGTAAGATAGTTACTGCGCTTTGGTCAAATCTACGGCAGGTTAACCAAAGATGGCTACACGAGAACGCGTAAGTTTAGCGAAACGTCGGACTGACAACGAGCTGGTTGCCCGACATAAGGATGTCATTACTCGGAGACTTCAAATACAATCGTGGCTATAAAGATTTGGTACGTTACAGCGAATCATACTAAATGGCATTCCCGAACGATTAGACCTACAGTGAACGTCTTGTACTGAACTTTCGTCCGCCTGCCAGTGAAGTAAGTCGGTTACGGCGACAAAGAAACTTGCTGCCAGTGATCCCTTATACGTGCTTGGCGCGGAAACCATGCACGTTCCAATAACACCTGGAACTGGCAGTATCGGACCAATCAACTTGAGGCTGAGACGAACTGCATACGCTTGGGAGAAGCTGTGTGCTACACCGAACACTGTCACGCACGGCGAATTTGAAAATTTCTCCCAAGAGAACCGGCTGGGCGCGTTGAGTTACTTGGAGAACGTTTGCACTTGATCGTAAGTCTATGCGACAAGGACGGTATATGTGACTTGTATCCCGCCATGCTGCAGGCTAGTAAGCTTGCCGGACCGTCCGCGTCAGGAGAAAGCCTGACTTCGGTGCCCGTTTCGGTCAGAATTATGATGAAAATGAATTTCACTTACAGATCTTAGATACCATGTACTAAACTTGAAGACACAGATGTATCTTTCTGAAATCATCGTTTTATCTCCTATCATTTGCCTTCCGGCTCAGGCCGTCTCTTGTAGCGCGGGCATTACTCCGTACAATTTCAAAGGTGCTTGATCTGCCGACCGAACCATTAGACAATGAATTTGACCATGACAGACGGTCGAAGTACCAGTGGTCGAAACGGAGGCTTGAAGTCTCACTGGCGACAGCATGGTACTATGTTGCCAGTTTGCGCACTGATATTCAAGAAGAAATGTTAAGATGAGTTTGGTCGCGGGTTAGACAGGGGTTAATTTCGGACGTTAGGGCAGGTGTGACTATGGGAACGCTAGCCGCTGCAAGCTTGTTGTTATCATACCGTCACGTACGATGCGCAAGCAAGCTCAACACTACTCTGCACTCTCGCAGCCAACCCTGGCGATGAGCGAGCTCGTATGCAAAACACTCGACCACGACGCTACTGACATGCTGATCGACAAGTGGCTCGAACATCGTAACGACGCATATTGGGAATGGTTTCAGGCCGTTCGAGAACGCAAACACGCATCCAATACACTCAGGCGTCAAGTCATTGTCTGGAGCAAAGGAGACTTTGTGCCAGAGAACATCTTCTGCCGGACAGTCGACACTGGTCGTCTGATCCCGCTGGACCGCACGTGGACCACCCATGTCTACCATCACAGATCAATGCAAGACAGAAAATTATCCATGATGCCCGTCGTCTTCACAATGGTACATCACCCCATCTCATTATCAACCTTCACCAAGCTCATTGCTCCTCGTTTAGCTGCCCGAGCTCGTGCTCTTGCGAGGCATGCATGATCACGGCTGCGACGATGTATACATTATTGTAACAGACCTAAAGCGACAAGAGATGGACGACGTTACAGAGTATTTCAAACTTGTCTGTCGATACGCCTACGGCGGTCGAACATGTAAACCGAGCATAGCGAGCCAGATTCAATACGATCGTTCGTCATCCAACCCTGTTTGTGCTTATATAACCTCATTCGTTATTTGCCTCACTCAGACATGCGACTATGTCATACTCTACTTAAGCAGCGGCGTACACCATGCTTCCCTCAGATCGACCTTGCTTTTCGAGCAATATTATTCGAAAAGCGACCACCATTCATTATCTTATTCTCACATCAGACGACCTCTTATTCCCAAATTCTCTTCACCCATCCTCTCTTCGTACCTGCAGAAGATATCTTCTTCGACTTCCCCAGCGGATGTCCAAACCCCTGCTGCAATGACGACTGTGAAATGATTCGCTTTCCCAGACGGGGGGTCGAGGGGGCAGCGATTCTCTCGATAAAACGTGGCGGCCGATACGGCAAGAAGGTTAAAGCGAGGGAGATGTGCAATTGGATAGATTGCGATATCTGCTTTAGCGAGGAGACCCCACGATATGCTGAGTGTGGCGAGGGTTCCGAGGGCTCTCAAAGCAGTGCCGACTCTGCCGAAACGCCGTCCACAAATGGTCTTGTCTGTAGCAAGTGCAGGTTGGTCAAATACTGCTCTTCTGAACATCAGAGGAAGGACTGGGACGAACATCGCCGTGTGTGCGCGAAGCCTGCTTCGTCCTGAATAGCCTTCTCAAAAGTCCACTGGAAGTTTACTCTGTATTCCTTGCTGTCCCTTCTTTCTACGCCATGCTGAAGTAGTTAAAGTTTAATTGTAGTACTGTAGTACATATGCTTTGTTGTACCTGTACCATGTTCTATTCAGCTTCACGCAAGAGTCTGAATCGGTATCCCCTGACGTCACTAACTTACCGCTCAACACAAGCTCACCATGTCCGTCCGTTACCTTACAGCAAGACTTGCCCAGCAGGTAAATCAAATGCTGTGTGCTAGCCCGGGATTGATGTGACATCTCAGATCGACGAGGAACTGATGAATGCGTCGGGTGCATTCAGCATTGATCAGGTAAAGGATCGTTCACATTGCTGATGCTCGATTAGGATCCGAGCTTGACTGTTCACATTGGTTGAAGTTGATGGAACTGGCCGGACTCGCATGTGCTCAAACACTTGCAAGTGTCTACGATAAGGAGAAGCACCGAAGAGTTATCGTTTGTTGCGGGCCTGGCAATCAAGGTGGGGATGGATTGGTAGCGGCGAGGCACCTTGGTCCGTCCATCGCTGTCTAATATATGATCGCCGGTAACGAAGTTGACGGCCATTGCTTCATAGGTATGTTCGGCTACGAACCCACGATCTATATGCCAAAGGTATTTCTACATCCACACCGCTGGGGACGGCATATCCTGACTAAAGTATTGCTCACCAGCTAGGATCAAAGGATATTTACAAGGTACCACACTCGGCACATGTTTAATCTTGCTTTAAATGATCGGATTTCAAATGTGCATTTCACTGGCGCAGCGACTACACAAGCAATGCGATAACATGAAGATCAGATCTTTACCCCCTGACGTTACAATGGACGTGCTACGTTCCACGCTTTCATCGTCCGACGTCATCTTGGATGCCATCTTTGGGTTCTCGTTCAAAGGCCCTGTCCGCGCGCCTTTCGATCAGGTCTTACCACTCATTTCGTCCTCAAAGAAGCCCATAGTCTCGGTAGACATTCCTAGCGGGTGGGATGTCGAAAAGGGTGATGCGGAAGGGGTCGGTATTATGCCTGACGTGTTGGTCAGTTTGACCGCGCCAAAGGAAGGAGTGCGATCCTTCAAAGGAAGACACTTCCTTGGGGGAAGATTTGTCCCGAGGTTAGCCCTTAGTCGTTGGTTATTTCCTGGCAGGATTCTAACACCGATCGTAGGTCGATGGAGGAAAAGTTTCAACTCAACCTTCCCGAGTATCCTGGATTTGAGCAGATTATAGAGCTTCCGCAAGTGCAGGGATCTCAGCGGTTGTGATTTTATCGCTCTTACGCTTCGTCGATAGGCGATCGTGATTACATACGTTGCTCTTATCGTTCCGGCAAGACACTTGATTAGTGACAAACCTGCATCCAAGTTTCTCAAGCAACTCGATATATCAGGGTTTCTCTGAACGACTTGATAGCAACGTTCGCTCAAGGCTTGCAGAGATCCGTCCGGACTCCGGATCGAATGTTGCTCCACACAAAGATCCTCATTGTGTTACCATCATGATTCACACTTCATGCCAGTGCCGGCGTCAGGCAGAACGGATGACCCAACCAATCGGACAAACGAACGGTTTTCTGTCTTCTCCTCATTTCCCCGAGGATCGCAAACTCGCTGACAGTGGCGTCCCATGCAGCCTGAGCGCATCATGGTGTTCATCATCATTCCCAGAGATAATTTTCATTAAACGATATATGTATATGTTCAGCCTGGGCGTCATCTATCAGGCATCTCTATGAGCTGGCAATGTTGGTTATCAGGATGGATCTCACGATACGGGCCTCTCTTTGATCTCCAGGTTTTTCAGGTGACACACCGTCGAGTCAGATCCGTATAGTTTCTCTCCCTTTTCACCCGGCTGATCACTCGATCTGCGGCTCATTGAAGTAAGAATCACAGCAACTCCATTAGTTTGGGGTGACAGTAGTATGGCAAATCGCGATCACCGGTGCGATCGCTATATGGTACACTAAATACGAGGGTTACATGAGGGTTAAATCGGTAATAATCGAGGCCTGAGGGGCCTGAGTTGGGCACTGGCACCCTCCGTACCTCTTATCATAAAGGTCTCAACCCACGGAAATATCCGGTGGGGTACGAAGTGTAGCTTGATCAGCTTCCACTACGACTCGGAGAAGTACCTTGAGGTAGCAAATCCTCCGGCCATCGACGAGTGCCCACTACCTACCCAGCTTCGATAATCGCCCAAACACCTCTGAGTCAATATGAACTTTCTGCACCGTTTCCGCTCCCGTGACACTCCCCCGGGCCCGAAGGTTCTAGCGGCAAATGACATTCAATCACTTGCCGAGTACATGCAATCCGATAGCTGTCAAGACGTGTTTCTCATGGTGATTCCATCATGGTTCATGCATTCAACTTGTAGTGGAATTAATGCAGCTTGGGGTGTGTGCAGTTAGGCGCTGGTAAGCGTCTTTATATCTGCAGATCGACAGCGACTGACTTAGGATTGGGCAGGCGTCAGCACTTCTGCGGGTATACCTGACTTCAGATCACCGGAGACGGGTGGGTAGCTTTGCCATCATATCGCCTCGATTTGTCAGTCAGACTAATTACGACAGGCTTATACGTGAGTACTATCTCATGTACGCGAGGGTCCTGCGAAGAGTCCCTTGCTGACCTGCCAACTCGTTCCAGGCCAACTTGGCTCGGCTTAACTTGCCATACCCAGAGGCAGTGTTCCAGATAGACTTTTTCCGAAAGAATCCAGTCCCTTGTGAGTGATTGATCGTTCTTTGAGCACTCGCTGTCCACCTTACGCGGCAATTACCCATCGCGAAGTTTATACACTTGCAAAGGAGCTTTATCCAGGCCGCTATCGGCCAACCATCACTCATTCATTTATCAAAGTATTGCATGCACACAACCTTCTCCACACTTGCTTCACTCAGAACATCGACACGCTCGAGCGGAGAGCGGGAGTTCCAGAGAAGAAGATCGTTGAAGCTCACGGAAGTTTCGCTACCCAGCGATGCATTGACTGCAAGCGCCCGTATAACGAGGAAAAGATCAAGAAAGCTGTCAATGATTCTGCGATACCACGATGCGAGCATTGTAATGGGTTGATCAAGCCAGATATCGTATTCTTTGGGGAAGCTGTATGTATCGTATGTTTTGATCGTAGCGAGTTCCGGGCTGATTATTGGCTGGCCAGCTCCCTCTGGAGTTTCATGCATCCATTCCCTCGCTACGACATGCTGACCTACTAATAGTGATCGGAACATCGTTGACTGTCCATCCATTTGCATCCCTTGTGGATTTCGTGCCAGATAACTGTCCTCGCGCCCTGATTAACTTGGAGGATGTAGGAAACTTTGACAGGAAAGACGACGTTGTTCTGCTTGGGAAGTGCGACGACATCGTTCGGAAGCTTTGTCGTGAGCTTGGGTGGGAGGAGGCACTCGAGAAAGCATGGGCAGAAACTGCAGACACTGTGGAGGTCGAGGATAAGGATGAGTTGGTCGTACCGGAAACGAAAACGAAGGTTGGCGAGGACTCGGAGTTGGATCGCATCACGAGGGACATCGAGAAGTCGCTCGCGATTTCCACTTCAGTGCCCTTGTCTAGTGCTGGTACAAGAGAAACGCAAGGACAAAATGAGCATCTGGAGAAGAAAGAAGTAGACAAGAAGGAAGTAGTGGAAGGGGACCCGCAAGAAAAAAAACTGTGAATGTGGGGGTGCAGAAACGGAGATATCCAGGGAGAAGTGTGCCAAAGCCGAAACTCGTGCATGTGCTTGGATTGTGGTACGTATGATCGCGCAACTATCATTGATATTGGAACGGCGGAAGCACTGGTCAATACGCGTTAGCACGAGGATACATGCTATTCAATTTGGGTGTATTGGCACCAACCTCTTGCCCAAATGTGTGGCAGATCAAGATAACGACCCTGGCCCGGTTCCAAGTAACAGTGATTACCGGTACAGCTGCGGGTTAATGTCCGTCCATTATAGGAGGGTGACAGTGACTCTGCAACGTAAGAAACCACATGCAAGTTCAAGCGTATAATTTGCCGATGCGGCCTGCATGGACAAATGTCTGTGGTGGAGCCATCCCGGTACAGTAAGTACTTACAAGCGGTTCCCACCCAATGCCGCGTCGCTGGCTCCGCGGTTGATCTCCGATTCCGACTTGTGTTTTGTCTCACGATATACTACTCTTTCTCATCGACCCACGTAGGTTACCTCAGGGCACTTCAAAACATGTATGTGTTACAGCTGTCGGTGTCAATGGCAACGGAAACCGCGGAAGTCAGAACCGCCCGTTTTATCGTTTTATCACTGGTTTGCCTGGCCCTGGCGCCACTGGTAAGCAAACTCCCATCGGATCCCATGTGGTGCGACAAGTTTTTTCCGTTATTGACATGCGGTAGCAGCGAGCGCGTCGGGCTGTGCTCATATCACGGAGACGTTGCCTTAATACAAGCAACTTGAAGAGTCGCTAATCAACAAACTATCATTAATAATGGTATGTGCATCAATCGATGGGCCATAACCAATAGCAATTTTAGCCAGCTGAACACACCTCAGCTGCGTAAGTATGCGGCCTTCCGGGCCTGTCATGTCGGAGATCCGAAAAAATTTCAACCCTATAAAAGCTCGACCCCCTCCTCCTCACTTTCCCCAATACGCTATCCAACAGATGGGAGTTTTTGTGCGTTTGTACCTACGTCTTTGTTCGTCGCTCTTCGTCACCATGTCGTGTCCTTTTTCTAACTGGTCTCCAGTCTGCTCGCCCCCGCAGGTAACCCACCCGTAAACGCGTTTTCCATCGAAAGAAAGGTGCACATCTTGTTGTTGTCAATTCTACCTAGGTTGATCTGTGGTGTGTGTAAGCCCAAAAAAGCAGATTCAATATCATGCGCTTCTCATTTGACACCGTTTTTGCCTCCGGACTTGTTCCTGCCCGCTTTCGAGCGGAGAGGCACGGTCCGGATATATCCAAGTCTCAGACAAAAGAGGCCGAGATCATCGTGAAGCTTGCCCGCCTCGCGCGCGTCCCGGTCTCGCAAGTGTTCGAGTGAGTTTGATTTTCTTGTCATTACCTTATCTGATCGTCCTTCTAGCCTCGAGCCTACTTGGAGTCCCGATGGATTGTCAGAGGAAACTACTGCTGAGATTCTCAGTGTCCATGGTTTCAATACACCGGTCAACGAACGTCCTTTGGCCGCTTTGACGATCCTGTGGACTGCACTTTGGAATCCCTTTAATATCTTGCTCACGATTCTCGCTTTGGTCAACATCGCGACGAATTCCGTGCCAACCTTCGTAGTCATGATAGCCATGGTCGTTGCTTCCACCGGGTTGAGGTACTTCTTTTTCATGTCTATCTTTCCGCTCTGCTCAACGCGTTATCGTCCCATAGATACTGGCAAGAGGTCAAGTCCATGGTTCAAGCACTTAAACTGGTCAAATCTATCGTGACACGCGTTCGCGTTATTCGTCGAGTCAACTCTGTTCCTCAGGAGATTGAGATCGATCTGAGACACGTAGTTCCTGGAGATGTCGTCGCTGTTGCCAGTTTGTTCTTTCATACCCAGTTTTTGTCACGGATTCAACCGTTTTGCAGGTGGTGATGTGTTCCCAGGGGATTGTATCGTCATCTCTGCTGAGGCTCTCACTGTTACACAGGCCTCGCTCACAGGGGAGATACTGCCGATCGACAAACTCGTCTGTGTTACTGCCGCGGACGTATCTGAACCGTTCCATCTCTTGGATAATCATAATGTCTGTTTGGCTGGCACATCGGTTGCAGCCGGAAATGGACGTGCGGTCGTGGTCTCTACTGGAAAGGACACATACATGGCTGCCATTGCGGAGGAGCTTAGCAAGAAACGGCCAGAAAACACCATCCAGATAGGCATCAGGAAAGTCAGCTACGTCCTTTTGGCTTTCATGGCAGTCAGTCCAAATTTAGTTCGTTCATTCACCTTGTGCCAACACACGATTGCACTCTTGCAGGTCATGGCGCCCGCTGTCTTTATCGTTCAAGGGGCAGTTAGCAAGAATTGGAAAGACGCGGTGATGTTCGCGATCGCGATCGCTGTTGGGATTACCCCGGAGATGCTTCCCATGATAGTCGTAAGTGTCTCCTTATTTCTCCCAGACGTATGTTATTCACCTGCGATTGTAAAGACCTCCAACTTGGCATTGTCGGCTGTCCGCATTGCCAGGCAGAAAGTTATCGTGAAGCGCTTTGACGCCATCCAGAACTTGGGTGCAGTCAGCGTTCTGTGCTCTGACAAGACAGGCACGTTGACAGCTGACCTCGTTCGTGTGGCCAAGTCTGTTAATACCAAGGGTGAACTGTCGGACCTCCCGGTCAGGCTGTCCTACATTAATTCCTTGCTGCAAACGGGATCTCGCAGTCCTATCGATCGTGCCATTCTGGATTATATTAGTGAAGATGAGAAACGTTCTCCCGCCGATGCCCAACTGGACAACTGGTTTAAACTCGGGGAAGTTCCATTCGACTCGACGCGTCGCATGCTCTCGGTCCTCGCTCGCGGCCACTCTACGCGTGCAGGAGATGCATTGTTCATAACCAAGGGGGCCGTAGAGGAGGTGCTAGAACGATGCGTTTCTGTCCTGCGGGACGAAGAGTTGTCGAAATCGACAGAGTGTCTCGGGTTGGAGTCATCTTCCTTCACCGCACTGACAGAAGTGGCTCGTCTTGAAATCCTCAATACTGCCAAGCAACTGAACGAGGATGGGCTGCGGTTGGTAGCCGTCGCTTGTCGAAAGGCGTTAGTCAAGATAGGTGTGGGTGTCTCTGCCATGGATGAGGAAGATTTAGTTTTCGTTGGTTTCGTCGCCTTATTGGACTCACTGAAGCCGGATGCTGCCGAGGCCATCCAGAAGCTTGGCAGCCTTCATGTTCAGGTAGTGTATCCCGCTCCTTGTCGATGGCGCTATTCTGTAGAACTCATCATTGTGATCCCCAGGTGCGAATTCTCACAGGAGATGCCCCAGCGGTAGCTGCTAAAGTTGCCCGTGACCTTGGCCTTTTCAATCCTCTCAATATCACCAAGGTAACGGCCCCGCGGACACCCAAGGATGAGGAATCGGGGTCGGAAATAGCTTCGGAATGTGTCAATGAATCCAGCTTAATCGTCACGGGACCTCAGCTCGCCGAACTTGCCAAGGACCCCGAACTCCTAAAGGAGACAATTGAGCGTGCCATTATCTTCGCAAAGTTGTCACCATACCAGAAACTCGAAGTGGTGAAGGCTCTACGGGCGGGTGGCGGTGGTCGTGCCGTTGCCTTCTTGGGAGACGGAGTCAATGATGCTTTGGCTATTCGTGGTGCCGACGTCGGGATATCGGTGGATTCGGGAACCGAGATCGCCAAAGAGGCAGCGGACGTCATTTTGTTAGAGAAGAGCCTTGGGGTTGTGGCACGTGGTGTGGTGGAAGGCAGGATCACGTATGTTGCTCACTTCAGCACTGGTTCGTCCATGAGACTTACGCAGGTGAAAAGGCTTTTGAATACCGTGAAGTATATCAAGATGGCTTGCTCATCCAACTTTGGGAATGTTTTCTCGGTCCTGGGTACGTTCTATTGTTTCACCGGAGCTCTTGACGTGACACTTGGAATCTCCAGTTGCTTCTGCTTGGCTGCCCTACCAGCCGATGTTGCCGCTGCAGCTATTGATTCAGAACTTGCTATATGACTTCTCTCAGGCATCGATTCCTTGGTCCGTCTTCTTTCCTCCTCTTCAGATAACAAGCTTATTCCCGACAGGGACAACGTTGATCCTGAGTATCTTGAATACCCTAAGACATGGAGTGCCTGGTCTATCGTTCGGTTCATGATCTGTCTCGGCCCATTCTCCAGTCCATTTGACATCATGACATTCTCCATCAACTGGCAAGTCGTTATGTTCCTTTGATCGCTGTTAACTGACTTTCCTAGGTTCCACTACAAGATTCGTACATTGGATTCCCCATTGGTTCCACTAGCACAAACAAACTGGTTTTTGGAAGGTTCTCTGACCCAGGTATGAAACTCGGCCTGCATTTGTATTGATTTCTAATGCTTCGCAAAAAGCTCTTCATTATTCAGTTCCTTCGGACCAGCAAGATTCCTTTCATCCAATCTCGAGCCTCCCTCCCTGTGGTCCTCGTGACCACTGGGATGGCCTGTGTGTCGATGGCCATTCCGTACATTCCCAAGGTCAACTCAGCCTTGCAAATGAGGCCTCCTGAACCAATGTTCTACACCTACCTGCTGGGCATGGTTGCGGGTTATGCTTGTGTTGTCCACATTGCCAAGACTATCTATCTGAAGGCTTTCAATGGCGAATGGCTTTGAGAGGAAGTGGGGATTCATCGACATCATGATGGTTGTACACGACTGGACGAGAGTAATATTCAGATAGGATTGGATGACTAAATTGGATCTGATAGAGCCGACCACGGAGAATGTAGACGAATATATTGCGAATATATGCTCTTTTCTGAATTCTACGTCAGTCCTAAGTTGGTAAGAATTTCCTGAGAAACTTAGCAGCTTACTTTCCCCACGTCGAGGTTGCACTAGTACCGAAGCACATGAGATCGGCGAGTCGCGGGCCATCACGAGGGCGAGGTCGACGCGTCATTCCACAAAAGTCCCGGACTGGAGGGACGCTCGATGCCGGACAAGGTCAACGACGAGGGAGTGAACTCTCCAAAGATATTGCTCATGATCGCTCCATGGGACATATCGCCTCTGTGAGCCGTAGCAGCGGCCTTGAAAAAGGCGGTGACTTGTAAGCGTACTAGTCCCGTCTCTCAGTTCTGATCATGTTAAGTTACCCAGGCTGAAAGAATACATCGTGCAGGAAGAGTTCAGAGCATTCATCGACAGAAAAGTGCGTTGCAGCTTCCTCAAGCCGCCGTCACGAAGCCAACGAAAGATTCGATGATGTAGCTTGAAAACTTCTATGACATATACAGAACTTGTGCTCCTAACAAGTTCCAGACCGAGTCATCAGTTCAAAAGAAGGACAACCAAGAGAATATCTTGATATTGTTCCGTAAGACAGATTGAGAACCTCGCGAGGACCAGCGAAATTGACCATCTGTGTATACAGGTAAACTACGCGAGGGCCTGTTTGCGTCTGGCCGGAAGGACGATTTTGCCCTGGAAGGTCCGTGAATTGGTCCGACCTCCTGGACGTGTCTAGTATTTCTTAACCACTGAATTAGTCTACGAGACCTCGCTTTACTTGTCGGTCATCTTCGACTCCCCAGTGCAAACAACCTCCATTCTGTCTCGTCTCGTGCCAGACCTTTATTCGGCAACCCCCGTTCCACAGCCGTTCCGTCTTACCACCACCACCTGCCTAATATCGCTTCTCCACCAACTCGTCGTTTCTTTCCCTTCCCAACAAGCCTACTTGGAACAGATTAAACACCTTGTTCCAAACTTACTGGAACGACCGTCAGACACTTATTTGTGGATCTCCACATTGGCTCGAAGCTTGCGCACCTTGAATTTCGTTCAGTTCGAGAGGCTGTCGCACCCCAATGCATTCGAGCACCTTCTTAAGTCGTCACGTTCGATTTCATCCTCGGATGTCACGGCTGAAAGCACGTTGCGTGATCTGCCTCAGAATGCCGTACACGTGCTCGTTTCCCGGCTCCGGCTGAAAGCGCGGGACGAGGCCTGGCGAGTCGTTCGGAACGCGTACCGGGAACTGTCATCATCTGACGAGACCCAGATATGGCTGGGGAGACGGCTGTTTTTTGACAATTTTGGGTCGGAGGCGAGCGTTGTACGATTTGACGATTGGGTGCGGGAAAGGTGCCGGGATGGCCATCTGCGACCCAAGGAAGGGGTCGAAGGGAGGTGGATGGTTTGTAAGGCAAGGTAATGCCGCTCTTTCTCCACCTACTGTTTTCGTCGAGCTTGCCGAGACCTGCAGGAGGTTGCGATCTGGTTGGTACCTTGTACACGTTATCCATCCGCAAATGACCAGTCGTTGATTTATTTATTTTTCACGCCGGAGATATTTGCGGACCGAGTCTGAGATGTAAGTCCGCGGAGGAGGCAGTACTGAGTCTACTGTCATTTATAGATAAATGGACGCCGGCACTATGCTTTCAAGACGCCGTGAGCCCCGGGACCAACTCTGCTGATTGACGGTACACACTGGAGGATTTACCACGTTCTACTTCCTGCCACCCGTCATGTCAAATCACGGCCCTTTCTTCCCGCTCGATGCTGATTCCACCGACCGTCTCCTGACAACCCTGCACGATTTTCAAAGTCTGTGGGGTTTCATTTTGTCTTCCAAGTTTGTCTATTCCGTCTTTCGACCCCGGCAAAACACCATCCTTGGCGCTGTAGCGCACAATCAATTCGGCCCCGCCTTACCACAAGCAATGCGTGTAGTCAGGCGCCTCGGCGGTACCCATACTTCAACGTTGGTTTACGAACATCATCAGGAAGCGGACTGTTCCCGAGACTTTATGATTAGCCCGGCGCAAGTACGCCTACTGCGAGACCATGCCGCCACCGTCCGGGCGCTTGAAGATATCTATAGCTGGATGTAAGCGTATTTCGTGTCGTGGGCAACGTCGTAGGAACTTTCACTTATTAAAGGGAGAAGGATCCAAGGTCTAGGATTAGCCGACTGTCAACTGCCGAGTCTCTGAGATTCCAGCAGTCGGTGTACAGGTTCTGGTTGCTTGCTGCAGCGTACGGGCCAGCAGCATTGGCATATGAAAGACCTGAATACAGCAGCAGCAAAGCCGTATGGTTCAAAAATTCAGTAATGGCGAAACAAATAACATTTTTGTTGAGTCTGGGAGAAAAGGAGTTCATTGGCGTGGACGAAGTGCACAGCTTCCTCTTGGATCTTGCCAAGTGGACACTCGCCAAGCAGCTCAAAGTAACGATAGGTATGCACTATCTGGTCTGGAGTGGCCCCGCAGTCACACTGGATGCATTCATGGGAAACCAACCGTACTTCGGTTTCGGTTGTGTCGATTCAAAACTTGAATGGCATGATACATGGCGCTCAATGACCAACGCGTTCGGGTTTGCATTCATTGGTAGGGGAGCAACGTCTGCTAGTCGACAGTGCTTCATACTCGAAAATCTCTTGGAAACCATTGATTGTGTGTTCTTTGCTTAAGCTATTCGTTATAATGAAAGTGACATACCTATCTTCCCCAGGTAATCATTGTCGGCGGTCATATTCAACCTATCCCCGAACAAATCGATTATGGAGCCACTGCAGTAAGCCGACTTTTCAGAAGCTCGTTTGTCAACAGCGTCTGATCCTCTTCTTAGATTGGGAATACATGGTCCTAAGTATTCCCCATTCATACATGTGGAGTTCCTTGCCATTGGAGAGGAAAAGCCTCGAATTGCTCGGGCTTTTCGGCGAAGTAATGGGATCAATCTCGTACCACGTGTTCGTTGAGGAAGTCTTTGACATCCGTTCCGAGCAGTACTACCGGAATTGGAACAAGAACGACTGGTTATGTACTTGCTGCATGAATAAGTTGCTGAAGGATAGTTTTCAGACCTGGTTTGACAAAAAGGTGATGAAGGTGGACAGTGGCGGTCACTGATGTATTCGGTAGCGGCTACTATGTAGTATGAAACACCCTAATATTTCGTACATCTTGATGTCCTGAAGTTAGATCCAGGAGGATTTCCTTGCCGGTCAGCTGAGTGGATTGGTCTATATATATATCGAGTTTCCTTGCTGAAACGAAACACTCCGCACAGTTCTATGATGACGTCTAATTATCCTCTCTCCATAGTGAGATGCTGGTAATATATCCACGTCAATCTTCCGCTTGTGATACGATTAGCGATCAACTGGCATACACGTCCTTTACCCATATCGCTGGCAACGACTGAAATTCGTGATGGGCGTAACCAACGTTCCGAGACTGAACCTGCCTTGCTGAGAAAGTCAATTGATGGTGACTTTGCTCATGATGTCAACAAGCGTGTCGACTTCCCCTTGGAGCTTCTTAGCATCCTCGGGTGGTATTTGTTCTTTTGCCTCGACCTCGCCTTTCTCCCCTTCTGCCTCGTCTTCTGCCTCTTCCTCGTCTTCCTCCTCATATGCAAACAACTTCCCGCTGCGCATCTTCATGATTCGTCGGATCGCGTCGACGTGTTCTTCCGAGTCTTCATCAACATCATTCCATTGCAAATCTAGCTTCCTCAGCTTTGGTAAGGAGTTCAACGAGTTCGCGAAAAATTTGAACGTCGACGCATTGAGGTTGTTATTTTGGAGTACCAGAGTCACCAAGCTCTTGTTTGATCCCTCTGCAAGTTGTTGCAACGCTGGAGAGACCTCCTCGTCGTCTTCCTCCGCTAACACACAGTCCGAGAAGACGAGTGTCTCTAGGATGGACAACTTTGGCAGAGCGACCGCCCATGCGTCAACGGCTGCCTTTGATCCATCCTTGATGAATGTATTATCTTGAAGATCGAGATGGCGAAGGTTTAAACACTTGGATAAACCTTCAGCGAGTGCGCGTATCCCGTCGGTCCAGATGGCGTTCTGTGGAAGCCTGACCTCCACCAGAGTACCATGTTCAGCGAACGCATCCGCCCATGCTGGCGCAGATCCATTCTCGAGTCTATTCCTACCACAGATGACTGTCTTCAGGTTGGATGTTAAACCCTTCTCCTTACTCAAATCCGCTGACTTCTTCAGCCAGTTCGCAATCATGGTCCCAGCTTCGGGGCCAAGACCGTTGTTATTGAGACGGAGGATCTCGAAACGGTTATTCTCGAGAAGATTGCGCAACGGTTCAACAGAGCGAACGCCGAAGGCGTTATCGCTGAGATTTATTTCTACGAGTGTTGATTTGGGTTCAATGGCATCACATAGAGCCTTGAGTGCATCTGGAATCTCGGAGATGAGACGACCAGTGAAGATATCCGCAAAGTCTGCGACCTATCGCGCGATCAGGGACTAGAAAAGAAGTACGGCTAAGATAAAAATACCTTCAGGTTCCGTGTCTTGTCTAGAAACTTTGCAAACTCTTGTGCAGCTTCGATACCGATGGTATTACCCCCCAGATGAACCTCTTCAATCAATGCGGGGTCGATGCCTTCGATGAGTGGCGCGACGTCAGCTGCGGTGTTGAGCTTGAGACTTTGGCCTCTGATGTCAAATATTTTCGAGTTTCTGGCCATTCTGCGCTATGAAAGAAAGAATGATGGTGAACGGGTCTGGTCGAGTCGGATCACCGCTTCAGCCTCGATAACCCATAAAAGGAAAGCGTACAATTGACTCTCGAAGTCACGTGCACATGGTACGTCGAGATTTTTCTTGTCTCGCCAACGACGACGACGACGAGCTAGAGGTCGCCTGTTCAAAACGAACCCATTACTGGTGGTTCATCATGTCGCTTCAAAATAAACTCAACGATCCTCTTTCCATCGATCTTGCAAAACAGACACGATCATTACTCGCCATCTTACCTCCAAACTCAGTTCACTCGACGCGGATATCATCTGCATCATCACCTAGAGCTCTCTTGTCAACGTTGTCGCGGCTACTTGCAGTTCCCTCTCTCACCGTCCCAATATCAGACCTTTTTCGACCCTTGCTGGTTGATCTGTGTGCAAGATGGCTAGAGGACCAAGAAGAACTTGAAGAGAGATTCATTGCTCTGTGTATGTTGATAGAAAATCACCAGGAACTTTTCCCGTGAGTTCTCTTTGACTCTCAATTTGAACGTTTTTAATTGTCCGATAGTATTTTGTCTGCGTTCTTGCGCCGGTCATGTCTTTCGCAAGGTCCAATGAGTTTCGTCGAAGACAGTTCGTCCATTGCCGCGCTCGACGCGATACGTTTACATTATCTACTTCTTGCTTACTATCGCTTGCTTCGAGCCAACCGTCTTCTTCCCGGCGACCTGTTATGGCCCATATCACCTTTATCAACTCTATTCACTGCGCCTCACCCCGACCCTGCTGTTAAGTACTTGGCAATCCGGTGTTATTCACTGCACACCGGCATGGCAGAAGTGGAGCGCGTCCAATTAGAGGCACGAGTTCTTGGTGAGCCCGGTGTGGTCGAGTGTCCAATCTCTTATGGTCAGAATATTGATGGGAGTGGATTCACCATCGATGGGTGGCTGATGCCCGTGCTTGAACTTGAACGAATTCATCGAGCCCGCGATTCTATCTCTTCCGCCTCCAGCTTCTATTCGCTCGGATGTGACGAAATTCACCTCCTCACCAATGATAATCTATCGTAAGGCTTTCGTCCTGGGACCTTCGCGCCCGTTTTAACGTCGCCATACCAGCTCCTGGACTGCCAATATCCATGGTGTACTCATGTTCAAATCTTCCCCCATACCTCCTTCCGCCACAGAGGTTGTGATGACGCCTTCAGCAATCAGGGCCTTGCGACAGCTTGCGATTCTCACCTCCCTCCGCTTACCTACTCTCATCACTTCTCCCCCTTCGTCTGGAAAGTCACTTTTCCTCTCACATCTTGCTTCGATGATGTACCCCGAGGCAAGAGACCAGATTGTTACCATTCATCTTGCCGACACATCACTTGACCCTCGCTCACTGCTCGGATCCTACGTTTCCTCCCCTACGCAACTCGGGACTTTCGAATGGAAAGACGGTGCGCTTGTTCGTGCCATGAGAGAAGGAAAGTGGTTGGTCTTCAAGGATATTGATCGCGCAAGCATGGAGGTGCTTGGTCTTATCAAGCCCCTTGTCGAGTCTTTAGCCCCTGGCACGTGGATTGGCGGCCGCGCAAGCATAGATATTCCCAGCAGGGGTCAAGTGAGGGCTTCCGAACGTTTTGCTGTCTTTGCGACACGTTCGGTAGTCCCATCGGCTAGTGGGAGTTTTCCGAGCCCGATCTTCTACGGGGCGCACAAGTTCCAGGAGCTTGTAGTCAACCCGCCGTCGTCGGATGAAATTAACATGATTGTTGAATCGCGATTCCCTAGATTAGCAGGACCAGTCTCACGGGCGATCATACAAATATGGGCCGGTATTCATCAACTTGGGACGACGGCCTCGGCAAGATCTGTTGGCTTGAGGGAACTTGAAAAGTACTGCCGTCGGGTGGAGGCACTCATGCCGGCATCCCATAGTTCCGAGTCCATGAACACGGAAACCCCCAGTCAAGACATCCCTATAGCCGCGCTTTTTTCGAATCTTACTTTTCGAGAGGAGCTCTTCCTTGAAGCTAGGGACGTATTCTTTGGTGCAGGCGCCCTTACAGCCCCAGCTCAAGCCCATTCTGATCGCATTGCTGCTCTTGTTGCTGAGCATATTGGACTAGACATTGAACGTCGTCGGTGGGTGCTCACTGGACGAGTTCCCGCGTTCGAAGAAGAGAAAGATGGAAACGGTGATATCGTTGCTGTGGGTGTTGGCCGAGTACGTCTCCCAGCTCGACCTCCGAAACCGAGGTTTCTCATTGCGCCTGCCCGTCCCTTCGCCATGCACAAACCTGCAGTTCGCCTTCTCTCGCGAATTGCCACTGCTATATCCCATTGTGAACCTATACTCTTAACCGGAGAGACCGGTACTGGTAAGACCAGTGCTATCACCCACCTTGCCTCTTTACTCCACCGCCCCCTGATTTCGCTGAATCTGTCTCATCAGACGGAGTCTTCAGACCTACTTGGTGGCTTCAAACCTGTTGATGCTCGCATTCCTACATCGGAGCTTCATGCAACATTTCTGGAGCTTTTTGGAAATACCTTTAGTCGGAAGAAGAATATCAAGTTCGAGGAATCCGTTAGGAAAGCTGTCCAGGAAGGTAAATGGAGAAGAGCAGTGGTTTTGTGGAGAGAGTCGGTGCGGCTTGCCAAGGAGCGGATCGAATCAAAGCTCAATGAAGACGCACAGTGAGTGCCTATCATCACATGGTATTGGCATCTGGTAATTCTTTCCCAGGGAATCCACTCTGGCCCCCACAGAAGCGGACGGGCCGAGGAAACGGCGCAAACTCGATCAAGCGTTGCTTAGACAATCTGAAGAGGCTTGGGACAAGTTCCGACGCGACGTTGATGAGTTCGACGCACAACACGCTCAAGGACAGGGCCGATTTGCCTTCGACTTTGTAGAGGGCCCTCTTGTCAAGGCGCTCCGCTCTGGCGATTGGTTCGTTTTATGAACATTCACTAGGCTTGCGTCTGATTGCTCATTAGGATACTCCTCGACGAAATCAACTTGGCAAGTCCCGAAACGCTTGAATGTATTACTGGGCTTCTTAGTGGCTCGACTGCATCCATTGTCTTGACCGAGAAAGGCTCCCTGGAAGTTGTCCCCCGCCATTCTGACTTCCGTCTCTTCGCCTGCATGAATCCCGCAACAGACGTCGGGAAAAAGGACCTCCCACCCAATATCAGAGCACGGTTCACTGAGATTGACGTTCCCCCGCCAGATGCCGACCGTGAAACTCTCCTTACCATCATTCACCAATATGTCGGCCATTGCGCCGTCGGAGATAAAGCTTCGATCATGAACGTTGCCGACTTTTATACTGCTCTCCAACAACTAGCAGAGGACCGCCAATTGGCCGACGGATCAAATCATCGTCCTCACTACAGCATGCGGACGTTGGCCCGTGCTCTTACATTTGCGGCCGACATCACTCCTATGTATGGCCTGCGACGAGCATTGTGGGAAGGTTGCTTAATGGCCTTCACGATGGTACTTGATGGACCCAGCGCAGATATTGTGGGCACTCTTGCACACAAGCACATCCTTTCCGGAGTCCGCAATCCTAAATCACTGCTGGCGAAGGAGCCCTCTCATCCTAGTTATGCCGAGGAGTTTGTCAAGTTTGGCCCGTTTTACCTGCAGAAGGGCCCACTTCACGTCGACGCAGTGGAGGACTACATCATGACCCCTTCAGTAGAGAAGAAGCTGATTGATCTTGCCCGCATCGTTCTCACTCGCCGTTTTCCGGTGCTTATTGAAGGCCCGACCTCCAGTGGCAAAACCAGCGCGGTGGAATATCTTGCTCGCCGAACCGGACATCAATTCGTTCGTATCAACAATCATGAGCATACCGATATCCAAGAGTATATTGGGTCTTATGTCTCTGATCCGTTCACCGGCAAGCTAGTGTTCAAGGATGGTTTGCTTGTCCACGCTCTCCGATACGGTCATTGGATCGTGTTGGATGAATTGAACCTCGCACCAACGGACGTCCTTGAAGCCTTGAATCGACTTCTGGATGACAATCGCGAATTGGTCATCCCGGAAACTCACGAAGTCGTTCGGCCTCACCCCCACTTCATGCTTTTTGCCACTCAGAATCCCCCGGGCTTGTACGCAGGTCGCAAGCTTTCGTCGCGTGCCTTCCGCAACCGTTTCCTCGAAGTTCACTTTCAAGATGTACCGCAGGCGGAGCTGGAATCCATCTTGTGCCAGCGATGTCGAATTGCTCCCTCCTATGGACAGAAGATCGTCAGCGTTTTCCAAGAATTGCAGAAGCGCCGTCAGACTGGGCGTGTTTTCGAAAGTAAACAAGGTTTTGCTACCCTGCGAGATCTGTTCAGGTGGGCCGGCAGGGATGCCGTAGGTTACCAGGAACTTGCGGAAAATGGTTATATGCTTCTTGCAGAACGAGCTCGGCGGGTCGAAGACAAGCTTGTGGTCAAGGAAGTCATCGAGACAGTTATGAAAGTTAAAATCGACGAGAAATCGTTATACAACCTGCACGACTCTGAAGTCGAGGCGTACATCGGGTGCCCTGTTCCGTCATCTCCCCAAGTTGTCTGGACTCGGGCTATGCGACGGCTATTCGTTCTGGTTACTCGAGCTTTGAGGTTCAACGAGCCAGTTTTACTGGTGGGAGAGACTGGTTCTGGCAAGACATCCGTTTGCCAGATTTATGCTGAAGCCGTGTGCAAGAGCCTGCACACACTCAGCTGTCATCAAAATACGGAAACGGCAGACCTGATTGGTGGTCTGCGACCAGTGCGCAAACACGGAACAACTTCGGATGTTTGTCGTGACGCATTGTCTCTCCTGGCTAATGCCGGTGTCGCCAATGCGCCCACGGATACCCGAGGAATGCTTGACCAGATCTCCGCACTGTTGAAGACGGATCTCGACTCCTCGTTGGAAGACGCCCTCCGAGAATGTCAAAAGAACCTGCTCAAGTCCGAGGCTCTATTTGAATGGCATGACGGTCCTCTTATCCGATCCATGCAGGCTGGTGATGTCTTCCTACTGGATGAGATCTCGCTGGCCGATGACTCAGTACTCGAGAGGCTTAACAGCGTCTTGGAGCCTGATCGGATCATCGTACTTGCTGAGCGGGGGGGTACAGGCGGAGAATATCCTGCTGTGCGCGCTGCCGATTCTTTCAAGCTTCTAGCGACAATGAACCCTGGTGGGGATTACGGAAAGAAGGAACTGTCTCCTGCCCTTCGGAATCGGTTCACGGAGATTTGGGTGCCCCTAGTTGACGACCCATCTGACCTTGAGATGATCGTTGAGAGTTCTTGGGCCCACGATGCCCTGAAAGTCTTCACCACGCCACTTTTGCAGTTTACCGATTGGTTACGTGAAAGAGTTGGTGACCATTCTATCTGCACGCTACGGGACATGCTGGTAAGTACTTAAGAGAGAATCTCGCCGTATCCATTTCTCATATCTTCCCAGGCCTGGGTTGCGTTCTCCAATGCAATGTATACTTCTGGGAACGGAAACACACTACCAATCAGCGAGATATTTGTGAGTGGATAAGCCTTTCCGCCGTTCCGGGATTTCATTTTGAATCTAGCATCACGGAGCCCGCATGACCTTTCTCGACGGACTGGGTTCGTTACCACAGATGGCGACGTACTCAATAGAGGCTTTACAACAAATCAAGGACGAGGCCATTCATACCTTGCGCCAACTTGTTCCGCCTGACGCTCGGGATATAGCCATTTACTCTCACGACCCATCCACCTTCATTCAAATTGGCCCCTTTGCACTTCTCAAGGGACCAGAAAACACAGTGCCCCACGGGTTCAATCTTCAAGCGCCGACTGCTTGCGAGAATGCACTTCGAGTGGTCAGGGCCTGCCAAGCTCGCAAACCAATCCTTTTAGAGGGGAGTCCTGGAGTCGGAAAAACGTCGCTCATCACCGCCTTGGCAAAGACTGCCGGTTACCACTTGTGTCGTATCAATCTTTCAGACCAGACCGATCTGATAGATTTATTCGGGTCCGACCTGCCTGTAGAGAACGGTGCTTCAGGAGAGTTCGCCTGGAAAGACGCAGAGTTTTTACAAGCAATGCAACAGGGACACTGGGTTCTTCTCGACGAGATGAATCTTGCCCCTCAGGCAGTTCTCGAAGGCTTGAATGCAATCCTGGATCATCGAGGCACGGTTTACATACCTGAGCTGGGACGCAGCTTTACTCGGCACCCTTCGTTTCGAGTATTTGCTGCTCAGAACCCATTGCACCAAGGTGGTGGCAGGAAGGGTCTCCCGAAATCTTTCCTTGATCGCTTCACGAAGGTCTACGTGGAAGAGCTTACTCCCGATGATATGCTAGTAGTCTGCCGGGAGCAGTACAAGGAGTGCGAGGAACGTATCCTCCGTGGCATGATCTCATTCAACGCTCGCCTGAATGATCAAGTCGTCCACAAACGGATCTTTGGTCGGGAAGGAAGCCCTTGGGAATTCAACCTCCGTGATATTATCCGATGGGGCGAACTTCTACGGGCATCAGGCACAATTAACCATCCCCGACACTTAATCCGTATTGTCTACTTGAGCAGGTTCAGGAACTTGCAAGATCGCGCATGCGCCCAAGCCATATTCGATGAGGTTTTCTCCACGCCAGATCCGCCCAGTATTCCCAATCCTTACCCCGTCATCTCAAGTTCACATCTACAATTTGGCTACTACGGCTCCGCGAGGCACAACGTTACTCTTCCTCACAGAACTTCTGACATCCTACAGATACACCTTTCAGCGGTTGAAGCAATTGGCGCATGCCTCTCTCGATCCTGGCTGGTTGTCGTGACTGGCTCGCGCGACAGTGGCAAAACCAACCTGATAAGAACTCTTGCTAATCTTTCGGGCAACTACCTCGATGAAGTCCACGTCTCCAAGGCAACTGACACGACCGATATTTTGGGTGGCTTTGAACAAGTCGACCACTTTGGGCGTATCATGGCAGTCGCAGAGGAAGCACTCAAGCTCGCAGAGACGTTTGCGCGCTCCCCTTGCGGAATCACCTTGAGATACCAGTGCCGAGCGGTCGTACAGCGCGAATTGATATCTGGTCAAAGAACATCCACATCTGTTTTACAAGCTGTCACTGGGCTTTTGGCAGAGCTATCAACGACCGACGTTGACGACCCCTTTCTTGATTCGGCTCGCCATGATTTGGATTCCAGAGTGCATGATCTGGCCCAAGTTAGGTCTACGAGGGGTCGTTTCGAGTGGATCGATGGACCGCTTATACGGGCGATGAAGAATGGTCACTGGCTCGTTCTCGATGGTGCGAACATGTGCAATCCTTCCGTCCTCGATCGACTCAACTCCCTCTGTGAGCCGAGCGGAAGCTTGGTACTTACTGAACGGGGCTTCGTCCACGGCGAGGTACAGGTATTGACACCGCATCCGAACTTCCGTCTGCTCATGATGGTGGACCCTCAATACGGTGAACTGTCGAGGGCAATGCGCAATCGCAGTGTGGAGGTTTCTTTGTTGACTTCCTTTACTGATGAGGACCTTTCCCGTGTACTCGCATACTCTCGCCTCCCTGTTGGCTCAATGCTGACGACAGCCTGCTTTGTATCCCACGAACTAGCACGCCGAGGGATTCTCTCAGTGCCTTCACATGACCCATCGCCGCATATGTCAGCCGTCGGTATCGACCACGATTCAGTTTTGTCCTCCCTGGCTGTTCACGCACCAATCACAATCGTGGACACCTGCGACCTTGGAATTTCTCGTGCCCTCGTCTGTTTTGCCGTCAGGTCATTCCCTCCACCTCTACACCGGATCATCAAGCGTTATGTTGAAACATCACTCCCCGACGGACTCCTGCGCTCGGTACTCGGTGACCCAGTCTTCATTGACACGTCTCAAACACTTTCGTCGTGGGTGAAGAAAATATCTCACACCACTTCACATCCAGTTGATAATGTATTGGTAAGTGTTCATTTGATAGGCGGGAGTTGCTTCTGCTCTTCTTCACCCATGTACTCAATTTGCTTAATATGCAGCCAATGGATGATTTCATGGTTTATCCACCGTGTCCATGCTGTACAGAACGGGCAGAGTACTCCTCGCGCCACGCGTTGAAACTTGAAACTCTACACCTTTTTGCTGCCCTCCTACTTGATAAGAGTGGCGAAGCTAGGCGGGTCCAGCCCAACAGTGCGCTGGCTAAGTGCTCGCCGGACGTGACGGAGGCATTGCAATCGATACTGGCGGAAGTACAGACAGTTGCTCAAACAATACTTGAAGGGGTGCTGTGCGGCTCACTTGGTCCACAATCCGTAAGCATCTTGGTTTCGATATCTGGGCCATCTTATGGTCTTTGCTACAGGATTACAGTACATCTGCGAGCCTTCTCAGCATTTCGGGAAAACTTCGTCAGGTCTTGGCTCAGAAAGATTTCGACTACTCATATGTTCAAGTTCTGTCGAAACTCGTCTCCAAAGCGCTTGACAACCATTCACCTGTATTCCGACGTCTATCCCATGTGTCTGCTATTCTCGAGAACGCGATCTCCCCATCGTCTGGTCTTGGATTGGTAGAAATGTGGTCGCAACTACGCGTAGTCAGACCTGCGGAGATCACGTCAGTAGACATCAAGTTGTTGGCATGCTCGCCTTTAGAACCAGGTATGCTAAGGTCTTCTAAAGAGTCACGTGTATCTTGACTTGCTTGTCCAGTGTCGCGCCGAGAGCGGTTAGAAACCCTTGCAGTAGCGACTTTACCGATGCACTTGGGGCCAAATATGACCGAACAATTGGCGCGTATATCCAGCCAAGTCAAATACGTAGGAAAGCATTCACTTTGTTCTTTGAATGTCCTCATTCTCTGCCGCAGTGGGTATCCAAAATTCCTAGGGAGACTACGTGTCATCACAAGACATGTAACCCCGTTTCTCTTCTGGTCGAGTTACAGGTTTTGTGTCAGCTTCATACGGAAAACAAAGATGTAAGTCCACTACTTGACAATGTTGAATCCGACAGATAGGTGATATGGCATCGCGCAGGTGGTTACTCAGATACTTCAGCGGCTTATTGGGACGGCTCTTGAAGAGCCGGACGGAGACCTGCAGCGACTCGCATCATACCAACATGTGATATGGAGTCATGACGCGAAATGCCTTAGTATGTCATCAACATTTCACTGTCGTTTTTTTCTAAGACGGTTCCAGTCTCCCCCAGTATCATCGCTATCGTGGAGACCCAATGGCTTGAAGCCTTGTGGTATAAAAAGTCAGAAGAAGTGGTGAGTAGCAAGAATTAGAATTGGACTCCGCAAAGACCCACCTGTTTTTAGGACGCCAGTGGACCATCCGTTATCTTTCGTCCAACCCACCTTCTCAGCGCGTTTGAAAATAGGTAGGAACTCGTGTCCTGTGGGTATGGTTACTTTTTAATTCTTTTCGCAGTCAAATTCTGGGGGTTTCATTGGCATCCCTCGAGGAGCACACAGATTCAGTCAGGCGCCATATTGGGCTAACCGTACTACAGTGTTTCTCGAACACTTCGCGGATCCAGCAACTTACTGCATTGTTCAATCAAAGTGTCGTCTTGGTGAGTCTAGGAAGGCTTGTACGTAATGCAGGCTTATCGTGTTTCAAGGTCGCCTCTTGCTTTGCGACTTCGTTTGATGAAACCACCCTGGATCATATGCGCACGAGCCTATCCAGGGCCGACGTAGAAGCGTCGAAGATTCTCGTCGAACTCTTGGGACGGACAAATCACGAACCGTTGCGGAAGAGCATTCACCACCTAACCACAGCGCTGCAATACAATGTGGACATGCTCTTGTCAGAGGAGGCTGTAGTGTTTCAACTCGGGCGATGTTGGATCGCGTTGAGCAGGGTCGCCCTTGAACTTTTCGTTCCCAATGTGCCCGTCGACCCTGCCGCGATGATACGCAACGCCGCGATTTACGCCCAAGACCAGGCAGATTTCCTGACGCAGCAAATCGCATTCCACGCCCAGCTAGAGCTCCGAACGGCGGCCAACAGAACAAACGATGTTATCGCGTATCTTGACGCTTGCGTCAAGGATGTACTCAAGACTCCCCACGCGTTGATGAATATTCCAACTCGGAACAACATAATGAACCTGCACACTTATTGGCTGGAGGTGTCGCAATTTATCAGCCAAGTGATCCACCCTTCCAAAATTGACGACCTGGCGCATAGTCTCGAGTCGAGAGATGCTTCTGCCTTGGACCGCGAGGTGGTTGTTCAAGAATCGATCTCAGGATTTTGTCAGCGCATAGAAACCATTTACACCGAGTTTGACGATATTACGTGCATCCTCCGTTTGGCATTTGCAGAACTTCGGCTGGGCCTCCACCTCATACGTTGGGTTTCTCAGCAGTCCTCATTGCAAAACCCCACCGCCGAATTGGTGACTAAACTGGCCGTGTTTCCCTCTACACGCAGCGCACAACTAGTTCAAACCCTACCTACCCCAAGTGCGAACTTCCCTGCCGCTGAGCTCGTCATATTGAAGATCGCGGCGGCGGCATATTGTCAGCTCCCGTCCGCACCGACGACCGTTAGGACAGTCTATGAACAAGCCTATCGTCTCTGGTCAATAGATCGAGCCCGTGAGGCTAAGAGAGCGCAGGAACTCAACTCTTTATATCGCACAAACTCGACGATGCATGACGGTTTGACGGAGGCCGAAGTCGAAGAAAGGGAGTTTCTGGAGTTATTTCCCACTTTTGAGGATGCTGTCCACCCTTCTGAGTTTTCAGAGGCGCATGTCAATGACAAGCCAACACATCATCTGACTCTGGATCGGCAACGGCAGTTGCTCGCACTGCATTTGGAACTCATGGGCGACAAAATCAATGTTACCGAGATCAAACAGGCTACAAGCAAATTCAACGCTCTACGACAAACGTTCTTGCGGTCCTGGATCGATACGTATCCATCACAGTTACCATATTCATTGGACGAGCAGTCATTACATCTCCAGCTCTCTGTTCTCCATGAACACCTTACGGAGGTACTTGGCTACTCTAGTTCTCCTTCGAAACCCTTCAACTTCTATGCCGACGCAAATCCCTCTGAGGCCAAGAAAGCGTCAAGCGTGATCCGATCCCTTCGCACTCGAATTATTGTCATCCAGCGAGACTGGCCAGATCAAATGGTACTCCAGGATCTCCTCGATCGCTGTGACATCATTTTGGCATTTGGTTTTACTAGTCCGATTGCCAAGTTTTTATCTGCCCTGGAGCAATTACTGATGCAGACGGAGGACTGGGAAATGTATGCAAATCGTAACAACGGCCTCAAGCAACATCAGCATGACCTGACCACGCTCATTGTCGAGTGGAGGAGGTTAGAATTGTCATGTTGGAAGGTCTTGCTGGAATCCCAGAGTCAATCGTTCGTCAGCGGTGTGGCCGAGTTTTGGTTCCGTCTCTACGAAATCTTGATACGGGGACCAGTGAACGCTGTGGAGGAAACTGCAGATGGCGAGACCGACAGCCTAGATCGCTACCTCGAACAACTCCCGTCCCTACTGGACGAGTTCATTCAATCCAGCCCCCTCGGTCAATTTCAAGTCCGCCTTGATCTTCTCCGGAGCTTTAAGGGTTTCATAGACCTCATAGCACCTCGAGAATCCCATACCCATCATAGTGCGCTGCATCAAGTTGGTCGTATTGTCCACTCCTCTTGGCGATACTTCGGTCTTTTCGTCCCACAGCTCTCCGCGTCGTTGGGGGACCAAAGGCGGGCACTGGAGAAGGAAATCGAAGCGTTCATCAAGCTTGCCAGTTGGAAAGATGTCAACGTCCAGGCCTTGAAACAAAGTGCTCAAAGGACGCACCATCAACTTTACAAGATCATCCGCAAGTTCCGCGATGTTCTGAGGCAGCCCATCGTGGACAAAATGAATCCTTTATTTGCTGGAGACGCCGAGGGCCACCCTCAGGCGGAGCGGGCTCTTTTCCCGCCCCTACCCTCCCTCCCATCTCAGGACGCTTTCATGGACGTTGCCTCGAGTTCGGCTTCCGTACCGTGTCACCTCTGGAATCTTCACCAGACCTTAGGAAGGTTCGACGGCTTCATTAGCAATACGATCCCCCAATTCCTTTCGAAGTACTCTGCCGAGGATGTGGAACAACTTTCTTCAGAGATCATCACAACTGCCAGAGACCTCGCGAGCCATACCATTCCTCCAGAACTAACCAAAGAAAGGCAGCAAAAGTATAAGAAAAACCTTCTTCTCCGTAAAAGAAAGGCCTGGAGCGATCTCCTCAAAGAGCTCAAGCGTGGTGGTTTGGCCTACAACGTCAAACCCGGAATTCTGAGCAAGCTGAGAGACGAGTACTGGATCCGTAACCAGCCCTTGATTCCCGCAGGTGGTACAACGCCGTCCTTGGAGAAAGCAGAAGACTACTTTGATCGGCTACGTGGGTGTCTTCCTGCGCTCAGAAACGTACTTTCGGGCCACCACTCAGACGTGGGGACGCGCGACCTTTCTCGAGGCATCTCCCTGGTAGAGTCAGGGTACTTCTTGGCATTGGAGGGTAGATCAGGGTAAGCACCCAGCTGGGTCACCATCCCCAGGATACGTTTTAATTCGCGTTCATGGTACATAGGTTGTCCGAAGTTCTTTCTAGATTTACATCACTTCGCCAGCAAGCAGAACGGCTCCAGATTCTTTCGGAACACTCAGAGACGATCATAATCGAGATGCATGACAAGATTGGAGCAATGCACGATGCTTTGAATCATTCTGTTCGCGCCCTGGAAGAGTTGGCTGAAGGGATGAATATCTTCTCCCAAGTAGAGAATAGCATTGATATCGTCGAGCTCGTGGGGAGATGTCAAGCGCTCACCACCTCAGCACGTATGTGGCAAGACCGCATCTCCAAGGTGCTGCAATCTTATCAAGTCATCTTACCTTTCGTCTTGCTTCGAGGTGGGTTCCCAGCGGTGATCTGGACAGGATGTAAAATCTGACCATCCATAGATGATTACGATACCGTCGTGGGGGCTGCAACTTACCTCAGCGAGCTTCCGGGACAACTCGAAGAGATGGCAACGACTTGTCCTCAGCTGATATACATCCTCCAACCAACCACTGAATGGATCCGCGAGCAAGGCACCTTCTCATTCTCCCAGTCAATTCAACCTTTGCCTAGCGATGCCGTCGAAAATGTTGACAGCATCATCGACGCGCTCCTAGTGACCATCCAGTCCATGCTTCGCCAATGCTCCGAATTGGCTCCGGTCTCCGGACCAACCTCTGAATCCGAAGAGACCGAGGACAATTACATTCGACTCGGCGTCCAGACAACATTGCGCTTTACAGCCCTCCTGGACCTTTCCTCACTGGGAGACCAGCTGAACCGCGCTAGTGCCCATCTGTCTTCTCTCCCGCATGCTTCGCGTCAGCGCGCGTTGAAGAGAGTGCTGCCGTTCTTGTCGCGTTTCTTGTCCTTTGCAGGCGAGTTGCTCGAAAGTCTGGCCAGGTGGACCCGCGCACTTTTCAAGCTGGACTACGTCGTCTGCTCCGTCGTACACACGCTCGGAACCCAAGGGTTCTGTATCCCCCCTGAAACGGAAGAAGGCGAGGCTGCCGGCGACGACAAAGGACATGCGACCGAGCTTGGAGGAACAGGTCTAGGTGAAGGTACTGGAAACGAGGACGTCAGCAAAGAGATCGAGGACGAGAGTCAGGTGGAGGGGCTCCGAGGTGAAGACGACGACGGAGAACTGCAGAGGGAAAAGGGCAAGGACGACGAAAATACAATCGAGATGAGCGAGGACTTTGGTGGCGAGATGGAGGACGTGCCCGAGACTGAAGAAGGGGACGAGAATGAGGAGGACCAAGGGGATGAGGAGGACGGGCCAGACGAGCAGCTAGGTGAGCTGGACAAGTCAGATCCGGCTGCTGTCGACGAGAAGTTGTGGGGCGATAAAGGAGGGGAAGACGATGGAGAAGCGGAAGATGAGCTGCAGAATGATAGGTCGCAGGAGGATGCGCAAAAAGACTCGGAAGTCATGGCGAAGGAGAAGAAACAAGGAAAAGAAAAGAAAGGTGAAAAGGAGGACGAAAAGAGAGCAGAAGAGGAAGGGAAACAGGACGAGAGGGACGGGGAGGAAGAGAACGATGGAGGTGACGAGAATGCTTCAGAGGAGATGGAACCCCCAAATGCATCTGGTGCGATGGACCAGCATATTCCAGACGCCGATACCCTGGACCTCCCGGATGACATGCGCCTTGACGAGGACCAGGAAAAGCGAGACGATCGCAAAGACGACATGGGCATGGAAGACATCAGCGACGAGGAACATGAATCGGATGATCAGATGGCCGAAGATGTTGACGAGGGACGAGAAAGAGATCATACTCCCGATGACGACTCAATGTCTGCTGAGCCGCAGGACACCGAACAACCGCCCCGAGCTGTCGATGAAAGTAAGATGGACGAGGAACCAGACAATGCTGACGAGGAAACCAAGAACGATGCCGTCGCTCAGCCCGATCTCGTCGCTGGTGATGGTGACACTGGGATGGACGAAAACAAGCCACAGCCCAGGGACAGTGCCCAGGAGGGGCAACAAGGTTCCGAGTCCACTCAAGTCGACATGGGCATCGATGGAAGTGAAACTTCCAGAGAACCCGAGCCCAGAAAAGAGCAGTATGTATTCAATGTCACTTGTCCGTTTGATAATGTTGGCAAACAGTGTCGACTGTTACAGGTCCACCGATGACAACCGACCCCAGCCTATGCCTCCTTCGACATCCGATACTCAACCTCAGCATCTAGATCCTAGCTCAACCGCCGAAGGCACGCACCGTGGTCCCGCCAATACTCGTCAACCACCCCCTGCCCCAGCTCCTAATCCTCTGCGAACCCTTGGGGATGCACTCAAAGAAGTCCAACAACGCTTTGATGAGATCTTTGGACCAGATGACCAGTCACAACCGTTACCAGTCCCCCAACCCGGTCTCCCAGAACAAGTCGAATACGCACACCAGGAAGGCGCACCAGAGAACGATGATATGCAGGCGCTCGGTCCCGCAGGCGAGGAGCAGGTTGCAAAACTCAGAGAACTCAAGTTGGTTGACGAGGCAAACGAGGCAGATACCGATGCCATGGATACCGACGAGTTCGATGCCTTGGACGCAAAACAGGATCTGAAGGAAGCAAAGGACGTTGCGATGGAGAGGTTGGAAGCCGAGAAAACGGCTGAGCGTCCTGCTCCCGATGTCGAGGGCGCAGTTGTCCACACGGAACAAGACGGAGGCAGCGCCCCTGGAGACACATCCTATCGCCCTCCCGACCCATCCGCACCCAAAGCCGAAGACGATATAGAACCAGAATCAGAGACGCCCTCCTTGGATCTCGTCCTCAGTGCCTTGACAGATCATGCTTCAAACCCTACCCCTGCCTCTGCCTCGCACCTCTGGACCCTTTATACAACGTTGACCGCGTCGCTCTCTCTTGCGCTCTGTGAATCCCTCCGGCTCATCCTCGCCCCGACGCTGGCGACGCGCCTGAGAGGCGACTTCCGGAGCGGCAAACGCCTCAACATGAGGCGCGTCGTGGGATGGGTTGCGAGCGAGTACACCAAAGACCGGATCTGGATGCGACGCGTCAAACCAAGCGGGCGGGAGTACCAAGTCCTTCTCGCTGTCGACGACTCGGCGTCCATGCGCAACGGGGGCGCAGGGGGCGGCGGCGCCGTCCACCTGGCGTACCAGACGGTCGCGTTGGTCGTGCAGGCGCTCGGGAAGCTCGAGGTGGGCGAGGTGGGCGTGGCGCGGTTCGGCCAAGGATGGGAGCTCGTGCGAGGATTCGGCGCTGATGTGACGGGGGGGAAAGACTGGGGCGCGTCACCGACCGAAGGCGGACGGGTCCTGAACGCGTTCACGTTCTCCCAGTCGCGCACGGACGTGGCTGCGTTCCTCGAAGGTTCGCTGTCGGTGCTCGAAGCTGCGCGCGAGCGGGCGGGCAGTACGAGCGGGCGGGAGCTGTGGCAGCTCGAGATTATTATTTCCGACGGGATCTGTCAGGATCATGAGCGGTTGAGAAGGCTGTTGAGGAAGGCACGGGGGATGAGGGTGTTGGTGGTCTTTATCGTCGTCGATGCGCTCAATAATGCGTCGAATGCGTCGAACGCTGCTGGTGCCACGTCGGGCGAACATCAGAATCAATCTTCCATCCTGACACTTTCGCAGGTGTCGTACAAGGTTTCGCCGACGACAGGCCAGATGGAGCTCGCGATGGAACGTTACCTGGACTCCTTCCCTTTCGAATACTACGTGGTGCTCCGAGACGTGGAGGCATTACCGAGGGTTTTGGCAGATACACTAAGGGAGTTCTTCGAGAGGGTAAACGAGGAATAGAAAACAAGACGATCATGTACATCCTTTCACTTGTATCCATCACTCTGGAATGCAAGCAAAACATTAGATCTACGGATTGAAGAACATCTATTCGAGAACATTGACGCCTTCTAATGGGTATCCCCAAGAACGTGCAAGTGCAACAATGCCTCATGCATCAACATACTTGTCCCAAAAGCCAGCAGTTCCATTGTTGGGCGGCGCCCAAGCTTCGATACCAAGTAAAAGCGCGATGAGGTTGTAAAGCTCAACGTTAGGGAACGTGGGGATGATGTAGGTGCCGTCGATCACAGAGTGCCAAGCAGAGGATTCGATATCAGATAAGTAGAGTTTAGCGCCGTGCGAGAAGGGACCGTGAGCGACGAACGACGCATGCATAGAGAATTCCTCGTTGTCATAGCCATGGTTCTTTGGGGAGTGATCGATATCAACGCACGGACGAGCGAAGAGGATGAACTTACACCAGTACTCATTCCATCTGTACCCATCTCCTTGTTGGTCAAGGCATACCCGAGGGTCGGAACAACCCAGATAGGAGCGATCCGCTTGTTTGCAGAAAAGTGGTAGCGTGCAGGCATGGACGTCGCTTCTTCAAGATACCCTAGATAACAACAATTCATTCTTCAATTTTGAAGGGATGGGCGGAAGTACATGCCGCCAGCATACGATTCCGTCGTGTACACTTCGAACTTGCCGTTGTATTGCGGGTAGTTGGATGCACGGATGAGTGTCTCCAAAATGACTGTTTCATCTGTTTCTTCAGAAAAACGAAGTCCGAAAGAGGGCCATCCATCGTTGTGCGTGACGTTTTCCCATGCATCGCCTATAAGGGTAAAGGATAAGCCAGATTCCGCTTCATCGAAGAAGAAACGCGCCAAGTATTTCATCATCGTCCAAGTAAATCCACTCAGGCTCGCTGGTATCAGCCATTCCATGGTCGCTGACGAAAATCACATCTACTATCTGGGATAGGTTACGAGCGAGAAGGGAATTATGAAGATCACGAGCGAAGAGATCAATCTTCTCAAGCGTTTCCTGCGCGCGTAAAGATCGAGTCAGGGTGTATGAACATTGATGACCGACTTACATTGACAGGAGCGGACATGGGGCCATACGCGTGACCAGCTTGATCCAATGATGGTTCGTATGCTATCCTCGGATGAGCAACCGCGATTTCCGGGTACCGAGATCACTCACTGAGAATGAGCTCTGGCCTCATTTCTATATCCTCAATGTCCACCCATTCCAGGATCTGATCTAACTTTATCTGAAGGGCAGTTTTATCGCGGAAAGGAATGTAGTAAGTTGGAGATGCTCCAGAGAGTGTGATAGGTGGACCAGGCCTTATATGTAAAGTTCAGACGCAGGCGGATACAGTGACAAGGAAACGTACCACATCTGATTCGCGGTAACAACGCCAGCACGTCTAGCCGTCTCCCATATCTGGTGCA